>JAOTOM010002930.1:45000-124558 GCA_034440615.1 Ashinkailepas kermadecensis
GCCACTAACGTGCGAAATTATTCTCGAAAATGAATTGCCTTGATGATCTTTAATTTGCGTAAATGGACAGACACACATAAGAATGCAAATTGCGTGGTACATATGGTTTGCTCAAAAGTTTCCTTCCCGGTTGTTTTTACTGGATACAGTTCTGGTGAAAGAGTCAGAAACAATTACTTCCATAACAAATATCGCCCAAGGTATGAGAAGGTGTTCATAATATCTCTTCGAGTACGGGATCTTCACGGTAAATTAGAGCAATTGAAAACAAATCGGAGAACAAAACATCCTTAGTTCAGAACGACCCACAACACAAACACCCAAGTTAGTTTAAAATTAAAATGCAAATGAGAACAGAAAAGCTAACAACAGAATTAATCAGGCTGCTTGGACAATAATCAAAAGAGAATATCAGCATTGAATACTTGAACTTTACTTTAAGAACGGAGAGAATGTTTGACTAATCAACTGGAATATGACACCTTCAATAAGTTTGTAAAGAGGTTTGCCATGGAACGAACCGCATTCTTAATGGTGCGCGTACATCAACTGATAGTGTCGTGGTTTTACCATGGCCATTCTAGTGGAGAAGTGGAAACCTATTTAATGGACATCTCCGAAATACATGATATGATATGTTATTATGTGATGTGATATGATATGATATGATATGATGTGATATGATATGATATGATATGATATGATATGATATGATATGATATATGATATATGATATATGATATATTATATATTATATATGATATATGATATATGATATATGATATATGATATATGATATATGATATATGATACCTCAAATATCATGTGGATTATGAGCAGGAAAAAAAACTTCAAAAAGAATACGAATTACACAAAACGAACTCATAATCGCTATTAGACTTGCCCCTCCTCAGATGAGACAGTCCTCTTAGTAAGTTATTTGCTACACGAGCTCGGGATCGTATGCAATCCTCTGGTTACTGCCTATAATTTGGGGATCAGCGTCCCATTTACTTTGCTTGGAATTCACCCGCAATAATCTCACCAATCGCCAACCTCGTATTCACTTGAATATTGACTCCCGTTCTCTACGTGTTGATATTTGTTCTTATTCCATCTACACTCCATTCCTGTATCTTCCCACTTCGTACACCATGCTTTATTTCGCTGCTTTGGTCATCATCCCACATATCTGCCATGGTTTGAGTGATTTCCCCAACAAAGCAAGCCAGGTATGGGTCGGAAGACTCATAGACATTGGCGCGAACGCACCGGCAGGGAGCCAAAGGACTCTTGGTCCGTTGTGGTCGGACGGCAGATCAGGTTGACCACGTGGCGCCTGGTACTGCTGGATGGTTGTGAAGATTTGTTATTCATTGATAGGTTACTTGTTAGAGGTGGTTTTTCAGATAGATCGCCATGCTTTCACCATCTAAAGCTGCGCATGTTATGGGTTTTGCATCCCAACAAAACACAAAACATATCTCCGACATTTTCTGGATCTCCTTCGTCTAACCACCCCTAGGCACGTCACTGGAGACGATGATGAATTAATGTCGATATCAAATGATGCAAGGCAAGTCGTGGATGGTGCGTTTTACAGCCACTATCAAAAATATCTGGCCAACTTTCGTCAACTACTTTTAGCTGTTAGAGGATGGACTTAGTCTTGTCGCGTCCAACGGCAAAGGCACAGGCCCAGTCTTCCTTGGGCCTTGGAAGGTTATACTATGGCAGGAAATACGTTGGAAGATCTTTGTTGTTGTTCAGACTGTTCATGTCGGATTGGGGCTTGACTCTGACTGAAAGTCAGATCTGATGAAGTCTGAACATTCTCATTGAGAATGTTCAGACTCATCTTGATAGGCACACCCTGTTTAAGGGATATTCAACATGGATTTCGACATTGGTAATCTTGCTCAACTAACCTACTTTAATTCATGGACTAGCTAGAGAGGTTGACAATCAAAGCAGAAGAGATGCTGTGTATTAAGATTTTAGCAAACCTCTTGATAAAGCTCCACACAAGCGTCTAGTTCACCAACTAGAGCAACATGGGATTGATGGAGAAGTTATAGGCTGGATTGAAGCCTGGTTAAGGGGACGAAAACAAAGGATAGCATGAAATAGATGTAAATCTGAATGGAAGGATGTTCAGAGTGGGGTGCCACAGGACTCTGTTCTAGGTCCACTTCTCATTATCACCTTTGTGAACAACATTGAGGTATAGCTAAGGAATAGAGTGTTTAAATTTGCTGATAACATCAAGCTAGTTGGAGTGGCTAACAATAGTGATGAATCTAGTAAAATTAAACTAGACTGAGATAACCTAAAAGTAGGCTGATCAATACCAGATATCTTTCAATTGTGATAAGTGTGAAGTTGCGCATCTAGGGTCTGAAGGTGAGACATTTGGATATGCAGTGGGAGGTAGGGAATTTATGATGGCATTGAAGAGGAAAGATACTTAAGTGTGTTGGTTTCAATTAGCTAAGGTCAAGCAGACAAACGATGTACCTCAGCTACGAACATGACAATCATAATGTTAGGAATCATTAATAGGAGTGTGAAGCATAAAAGCGAGAAAGTCATGCAAACAACTTTACTTAGCCTATATACAACCGCCTTGGAATATTCTGTACCGGCAGGAAGCCCTTAGAAATAGATATAGATATGCCAAAAAGAGTGCAGCGCAAAGCCACTAGACTTATCAGTGGACTGGGTAAATTATAATATGGAGAAAGGCTTGCTTGTAGCATTAGATAGTTATTCACTCAAGTAAAGGAAATTGAGGGGTGATATGATTGAAATGTTTCAATCACTAGATAATGTCAACCTGAATAATGTTTTTATTTAGAGTATAACATAGGAGTCATCAATTCAGGTTTAAGAAGTCTGTGTAGGACGGTTAAGTGCCGACAGGTTTTCAGTCAAAGGTTGATTTATCAATGGAATTGGCTGATGTTGTGGGAAATCCCTTATTTAATGTAGCTAAAAATGGGGTGGACAAATGCGTTAGAGGTTGAAGAATCTTGTTTTTAGTTCCAATTGGCGGTGAACTGGGTGATATTTATCGTAGCCATTTCCTTTGGGACGGAGATTGGCATTGGATATGGATTGGGATGGGTCAGAGTCCTTTCTCTCGCCTCATAGTATCTTCCCTTTGTGGGCTTAGCTCAGACGGGCCAATATGGCTATTAACAAGCCTGATCATTTTATGGCTTGCCTGGTCTCTGAACCTCAAAGGGGTCCCTGACCTCCCTGACAGTGGCAAACGAAATGACTGGTTAATCAATCCCCGTGTTCGCTGTGCTGACCCCTCTGGCCCCGAGGTGCAGCCGGCGGTTGGCTGAGGTAAGGGAGCATATGCAGACCAGGTAGGTATCCCAGGCAAGAATTGCGGCGATCAGTAAACTCGTCAGCCCCTGTCTCACGTTGACGCACCCCAAAACGTTGTCCGCAGTCATCTAAGATCATCTACTATGACATCAACTATGACCATGTTTTATGTTTGCCCCTTTTGTTGGATATTCCGTTTACAATTGGTAGGCTAGAGCCGCAATGCGGTTACACACCCAAGTGTGGGTGAGAGTGATACAGGTCATCAATGTAGACCAATCACCGTAGACCATCCCTGGCTTCAATCCTGGTTATCATAGGTCAAAACAGTTCTTTGTTGACTCGATCCTCTGGGTCGGAAACGTGCTGCATGCAACTTTATTGCATTATTATATGAAAGTAAAATATGATGCGTATGTGACGACAGATCAAGACCAGAGTCGCTTCTCTTTTAATTGGTTACCACAGGTCTAATAAGTGTTGGATCCAAATCATAGGCAATAATGCAAAATGTGTCTGAATATTGGATTGCACAATGAAGCATGAGTGCCAGAAGAATCAAGTCACGAAGAGTCCTTCATCTCTTATCGACGTCGTTATGGGCCGCATATTAATGTTGCATGCTCATGAAATTTGTATTTGAGAGGTCGTGGTACATCAGTCGATAGGATGCTCAATTCCGGACCACAATGACGTAAATTCAAATATCAACGTGCGGGATTCCTGATTTCACCCGGGGGCAATCGGCGTGAGAGGTTGGCAGCACTGTAGTGCGGTGCGCCGCAAGAATGCCTGGGGTTCCTCTTTAAGATGGGTATTTGGAGGTTTCCTGGCGCAATGTGATGCTTCTTTGGATGTTTTTATTATCGGCATTTCTGGATCATACTGCACCAATCAACGTGTGCTGTATTCCTCAGTGCTCCAACGGCGTAAATTGAGTTTGATCATAACCTTGACCTAGAATAATAACAAATGGGTGCGCATTGACCAGAATGGAACGTTAAGCTGCGCTGCATGACACCACTTTGCAATTATAGGTCGCTAACTTGCTTACCATGCGTCAGTAACGGTGCCAAAAGTGACGGATGTTACCATATTAACTGACCTGTGATGTCATCTATGCTTCCATGCGACAACATTTTGCGCTGATTAGATTCATAAGATCCAGGGCTGTCAATTGTCGCATAAAGCACACACCACAGGATTTGGTTGCTGTACTAGTCAGGAGAATTACAATTTTAAGGAATTAACTGCATGTTTTTCCTTGGCATTCTGACTTGTGACGTGAACAATGATTAAATAAACACAGAGTTTGCTTCTCATCCGAGACTTTTTAGCCGAGAGTATTCAGATCTATTCATTCCTGTGTAGACCAGCTTTGTCCGTTGTTTAGCTACTGAAACAAATAGTTGGGATATTGTGGCGTTTGCAAAATTACCAAATCCTTTCAGGTAGCATGCCTTTAATGTGAGGGATGACCTCAAATGGCAAACTTTTTCACCCATGGGCTGAGAAGATCAAGGACTATTTATTTTCGTTTAAATGGAACCAATCTGAATTGGATGTTGAGTTAATTCGGCCAGAACGTGTGATTTCCGCAAGATTCCGAATTCTGCTAATTTACCCTCCGATGCGGCGTTATCTATCATCCTAAAAGTCAAGATTGCTGTACATGGAGTCCTCGATCACCCTTTGAATCAACTTGACCCGTTCCTTGATTGATGTGATGGATAGGAGCCAGACGATCCCCCAGTCAGTGGTGTCCGGCCGAGACCCAGCCGATGCCGGGCTCGAGATAATTTTGTGCCGCTTCATCTGGCTGAGAGAAGCAGCTTCACGAAGTCGCCACGTCAAGCGCACAGCTTGGAAAACACCGAAGAGCGATCTCCAGAAGCTCTGCGAAAAACTTGTTGCATTTCTAGGCATTTGCTATCGGTTTGGAGCAATGTCTTCCTTTACCCATCATTACTGTTTTCCTCATTACCCGCCACTATCGTTCTCATTTTGACGAACACTGAGCGTTTTTTTAAGGGAGCCCAGATGGAGGTTTGGGCTCGGCGTCCGCAGCCTCGTTGCTCCCGGCGTAGCTACGAGTAGTCACTGGATAAATGAAGTGAACGAGGACACCACATGAGAATGGTATCTCCGCATGTAAAATTAACATGAAATCAAGTCAGTGTTCATTCGAACGATGTACATGGTGTGCATTCAGCTGATCTGGAAAACGCATTATCTACTTACAATAGTTTAGAAAGAGTTCATTCGGTTCACATTAATTACCAGTTTAATGCTTCTGCGATTTCTCAGAATACCCAGTCATCTTCATCTAGCCGGAGACCGTTCCGGATCAAATTATACCGGGGAGATTGGTTGACATTGGGCGACCTTTTACATCGGCGAAGTGTAATCAGTACCCAGTCATCTCGGTGGCTTAGTCGTCTAATGCGCTCGCTTCCGGTGTGGAAGGGCCTTGGCTTTAGTCTGATGGCGGACATATTTCCCTTGGTTGACTCCTAGCCAGGAGATGACAGCGAGTGGGGGGGGGGTATTCGCAATGCACGGGACTAACACTGACCGACGAGCGGCCGCGATATTCTGGTTCGCGAGCATGATCTGCCTTTATTTAACGGATCCTCAGTTTCGGTGACACGTCTCGGCCTCGCCTCGTGCCACCAGAGCCGTAATCTGTTTAACGGGCCCGAGAGATGGGGGCCGCCGTCTGTACCATGTGCTTCGATGGAGTATCTGAGCACAAATGCGTGAATGGGACTGCCCCTCCAGCGAGCCAAATTGAAACCTCTGCCGTGTATGTAACATATGTGTGTCTGTGTGAGTGTGTGCAGTACAAACGTATGGCTAGAAATATAGGACCCAAGTGTAGGATTTTAGAATATTTAAAAGATGGCATCGTACAGATATTGACACATATAATATGCGAAAGGATATTGAGAACTACAAGAAGGTTTCTCATGTAAAAAGATGCTCCCGAATTTTCTCCAAAGCTGCATCAGGAAGCATATTTGTAAAACATGTCCCTGAGTCTTCACCTCGTACAAAAAGACATGACAAACTTAAAGTTTTCCTCCAACTTCAATCAGCTCCTAAGGTGAGGGAGTAAGTTGAATTGAGAATCTTGAGGTGACATATGCTGAATTCTGGAAGGAATTATGTAGCAATCATGAGAAACATGCAACAGATTCACAGGAGTGGCAGTGGTTTAAAGTCAAGGGGTGGAGGATTTGGAGGCGTGAGCCTAAGCAAGGGGGCAGTGAGTGGCAGGTGGTAGGTGGTAGGAGTGGGAAAAAATCTAGCGAAGCAGTTCAACAGGCAGGAGTAGTAACAACATCCAACAGGTTCCAGGCATTGGAGGACTGCCCCCAGGATAGTGATAGTGATAGTGATAGCAGCAAGGAGAAAGTGCTAGTCGTAGGAGACTCTCGTGTGCGGCATTTGGATAGGGTATTATGTAAAGGTCGGAAAGGTAAGAGGTGCATCACCAGGCCTGGTGCCAAAGTTAGAGACCTGGTCCAAGTGGTCGCACAGGCCACCAGCGAAAACCAGTTCAGTACAGTTATAGTGCAGGTAGGAGTGAACAACATAGGTCCTGCTAGGAGTGAGGAGCTGATGCAGGACTACAGGGCCCTTCTGGCCACCCTGAAGCAAAGCAATAGCAGAGTTATTGTGACAGCTATTCTGCCTAGGGCTGGAGTCTCCCCTGAGTGGAGCTCTAGGGCACTGGCAGCCAATGCCAGGGTAGGTAGGCTTTGCAATGAGTTAGGTTTGACTTTTGTTGACAAGTGGTGCAGGTTTTATGGCTCATCTGACCTCTATCAGAGGGATGGCTTGCACTTCTCTGAGAAGGGGGTGCAAGTGTTAGGCAAAGTATACGAACATGTCCTTCAGGGAAACTAGATAATGGGGTGGGGAGGGAAGAATTGGCATTGCCATCTCAGGGATATGTCAATAGTGACAGCATAGGCAATAGAACCTCACAGTCAGCAAATAGGGGTAGCAGTAGATCAAGGGGGCAGAGTGGTCGCTCATCCAGAGATAATAGAGCTACTCAACATAAAAAGCCAAAGATGGTCATGGAACTTTTGTTAAGTGTATGATGCTTAATGCTCAGAGCATTCGATCCAAATTTGATGAGTTCAAGTGTTATGTTGCTGAGGAGAAACCAGATTTTGTTTGCATTACTGAGGCATGGGTCAGTGAGGGATATTTTGGGGATAACTTGCAGGACTATGAGATCCAGGGATACAATATGTCTTCATGCAATAGGGGTCCAGCAGTGAAAGGGGGTGGTGTAATGCTCTATGTGAATAGCTTATACAGTTCTCAAAAAGTAGTAGATGGGGTGAAAAATGTGTCTGTGGAGTCCATTTGGCTTGATGTTGCTGTGGGAAAAGGCAACAACAATAAACTGAGGATAGGAGCTTTGTATCGATCAGGAACCTTGCCACATTCTCAGCAACTGGAGCTTGATAAGGTGATTTGTGAGGAAATCAGTAGAAACTTTCAGAGGAAATGCCTTATTCTTGGTGACATTAATCTAAAAGGATATGAAAATGTTGGTGTTGGCTCCCCATCATGTAAACTGTTTAGGAAATGCCTTGAAGAGGACTTGTTCTTACACCAGTTTGTAATGGAACCAACCAGGCAGGGCTCATTCTTGGACCTTGTCTTCTCAGATTTAAGTGATTTAGTTCAAGACTTGACTGTAGGAGAAACTCTGGGAAGAAGTGACCATAACATAGTGAGATTCAAGGCACAGGTATCAGGGACAATCAAGGATAATTTGGCAAAGATTCCAAATTTTAACAGGGCAAACTTTGCCTGCATGAGAGAGGCTTTAAGTGCCATAAAATGGGAAGAAGAATTCTTTGATTTAAATGCCTGTGAAATGTGGGAAAAGTTCAAATCCTACTTGAGGGAAATTCAGATTAGACATGTCCCCCAAAAGCAAAGGCGCAAAAGAAGGGTAGGAAAGCCAGCATGGCTTACACCAGATGTGATGAAAGCAATTAAGGCTAAGAAAGGTGCATTTAGAGTATTTAAGGAGGCTTCAAATATCGTAAATCTAAGGTCGTATCAAAAATCTAGAGACGCTGTGAAGCAGAAAATCAGAGCAGCAAAGCGAGCAAAAGAATTGGATTTGGCTAGGAACTGTAATGGGGACAGTAAAAAGTTCTTTAGTTTCTACAAGCTAAGTAAAGTTTCAAGCACAATTGGTCCACTGGATGTAAATGGGACTATATTGAGTGAGGATAGTGAGATGGTTGAGGAGCTGAGCAAGCAGTTTAAATCAGTGTTTACAGTGGAGGATGTGACTAAATCTGCCAACCGTGAACCACAGTTCAGTGACAGGTGATCAGATACACGATGTTGATTTCATTGATAGTGATATTGTTTTCAATTATATCAGAAAAATAAAGACAAACAAGGCAGCAGGACCCGATGGAATTTATGCTAGGGTATTGCGGGAAGCTGTAAAGGAAGTGGCAATTCCACTTAGTATAATATTTTGTAGATCAGTTTCGCAAAATGAAATTCCAACAGATTGGAAAAGGGCAAATGTAGTTCCTATTTTCAAGAAAGGAGAAAGAGGGAAAGTTGAAAACTATAGGCCAGTAAGCCTCACATCCCTAGTCTGCAAGGTACTCGAATCAATTATCAAGGATAGAATAGTTAGTTTTCTGGAAGGAAACAAATTGATTCAAGATACTCAACATGGGTTTAGAAAAGGGCCATCGTGCCTCACAAATCTCTTGGACTTTTTGAATTTTGCTACAGAACAATTTGATCAGGGAAATCAGGTTGATGTAGCATATCTTGACTTTAGTAAGGCCTTTGACAAGGTACCCCATAAACGGTTAATGATGCAGCTTCAGGTCCATGGTATTGCAGGTAGCATCCTAAAATGGATAGAGTTGTGGCTTTCAGATAGACAGCAGAGAGTGATGCTAAATGGTACAAAGTCATCATGGCAAAATGTTCTTAGTGGAGTCCCCCAGGGGTCGGTACTGGGGCCACTATTGTTCATTATATATGTGAATAGCATTGAATGTGGCCTAAGCAGTAAGGTTTTGAAATTTGCGGATGATTTGAAGATCTTTAGGGCAATAACAGGGCAAAATGAGCAGGTTTTGCTGCAGAAAGACTTAGACGAGCTAGTGAAGTGGTCCGAAAAATGGCAAATTATTTTGATAATTTTGATAATTTTGATAAGTGCAAAGTCATGCATGTAGGTAGGCAGCATATGAAGGCTCCATACTTGATGGGTGGCCAAGTACTATCTGTGACTCAGCAGGAGAAGGACTTAGGTGTTATTTTGAACACAAAATTGGGGGCATCAGAACAGACCAAAGAAGCCAGGAAGAAGGCACTAAGAATGCTTGGGGCAATACAGAGGAATGTGTCATACAAAAGTGAGGAGGTCATCAGGAAGCTTTACTGTGCATATGTCAGGCCACATTTGGAATACTGTGTTCAAGCTTGGTCCCCTAGTTATGAGAAAGATTGTTGGCTTTTAGAGAGAGTACAAAAGAGGGCAACAAAAATGGTTAATGGTATAGGCAACCTGGAATATGAGGAAAGACTGAAGAAATTGAACATGTTTTCACTTAGATATAGAAGGCTGAGAGGAGATCTCATCGAGGTTTTTAAATTTGTTCATGGTCAGGAACAGGGATATCTCAGGGAAATGTTTGAATTTAACAGAAATGATGCAATTAGAGGTCATCAATTCAAAATTAAAGTTAATCACAGCAGGACAAGGTTAAGACAGTCTTTCTTCACCAACAGGGTAGTAGAACACTGGAACCAGCTGCCAGGAACCATTGTCAGTAGCAACACACTGAACATCTTTAAAAACGGCATAGACAATCATTATAAGAATAGGGGGATTGTTTTTCTGTATTCCAGGGAAGGTTGATCGACAGGGAGGAGTGGGAGTTGGGAGGAGTTTGTAATTGTTGACTGTGTTATGAAATAGCAAGTGAGTCTCTTATTAAGTCTAAATGCTTTATAACTTTATATAGGGTGTACCTAGCAGTGGATTCAACACCTTCCTTCGGGATGTGATACTGATGAGATTGTCTATGGTAGCACAATGGGTATGATGGGAGGAGTTTGTAATTGTTGAGTGTATTATGCAATAGCAAGTGAGTCTCTTATTAAGTCTGAACGCTTTATGAATTTCTGTGGGATGTGCCTAGCAGTGGATTCGGCACCTTCCTTCGGGATGTGATGCTGATGAGGTTGTCTATGGTGGCACGATGGGTGTGATGGGAGGAGCTTGTGATTATTGAGGGTGTTAGGCGGTAGCAAGTGAGTGGTGTTAGATGGGCTGGGATATATAGCTTCCTAGGAACTTGGGATAAAGGATTGATTGGGGTGGGAGTATGTACATTCTAGTACCTTTTCTAGATAGGCTTAACCCAGATGGGCCCCTGTGGCTCTTATTAAGCCTTAATACTTTATGACTTTATGACTTTAGGAGCACATTTCAAGGTTGGTAGTACATATGCGTTGCAAGTACTTACCAAGAAGCACTTACCAAGCGCGTACCAAGAAAAAAGTGAGTGAATGTCGCTAAACTTTGAAACATTTGCAAGTCAGGAACGGATCCATAAATTTTGATCGGGTGTTGGGGAGAGGGGGCACTTGTTTGGAGGAGCGCCACTTCTCCAGAGGAGTGCCACTGATGTTGACAACTTTTTGAGCCAGGAATGGGGGTGCAGTCTACTGTTCTGTAGGGGCGTCTTTTGGGGGAGGGTGCACTCGAACGTCCTGGAGGGGCACCCCTTTCTAGTCGGGGGCCACATCTCGATCGGGGGAGGGGGGAAACCCATGTCACCAGTTGTCCTCCCCCATGGTTTCGCCAGTGCTGCAAGCATGCATATAGCTAATCTACAGAGCAGGTAATATTCTCCAACACACTTACTCTCCAGCCCCAGCCACCTCCATGTCCGCCACTTCTGTAAGAGTAGGCAATCGATTTTGATTCCTTGACCCTATGAGCACATTTGGTAAGCAACCGCTTCAGAAGGTTACCAGGAGGGTACCAACGTAACACGATCACAGGTTTGGCAAGAAATGGTGTCCAAAGGTCACCAGGACGCTACCAAAGTAGCATGATGACACGTTTGGTAAACAATCGTGTCAGGTCATCAGGACGTTACCAACGTAACACGATTGCATATTTGGTAAGCAACCGTGTCAGAAGGTCACCAGGACGGTAACAACGTAACATGATCATACGTCTGATTTAGGTGACAATACTATTTTCGATTCATAGGCAATTACTGGTTGGCTCTAGGGTTTCGTTTCCCCCACATGTTTGTTTCAATTAATAAGTACCGGACACAATTTGAGAGCTATATCCTGTTACATGAAATAACCAGTTGAGGATTATTACTTTCATTATCCGCAGCCTGTCCATCACATGGAAACATCTCACAGAAAGTAGGTAAGAAACATGAGACTTGTTTCTAAAACAAAAACACTCGTTGCAATGACATTTGCTGTCTAGATTGTGCCTACCGTCTGTGCGCCTTGATCTCAAATGCACGAGTTCGAACACTGCGGTGCCGCAATATCTTGTAGGTTAGGTGTAGGCACAATTTACGTGGTATTTTCACCAATTGCAGAAGGTTTCCAAGTGCGACAATTGAGCGAGTATAATTAGAGTCCGTGCACCTTGAGCGATTATATATGGCAATCACAATGTCAGCGAAGCGACACATTTGGTACCTGAAGCACGTAAGCGAGCGCAAATAGAGCAAACACAATGCGAGGGGGGATATTTACTACACGTTTACATATTTGTAACCACTCAATTGAATTGAAGGACTGCACAGAACAAATCACAAACTGGAGGGATGGCATAGAGTAATTTAGGCGATATTTAGTGGGCTGAATCCAAATATTGCCGACGCCTAAATACACTGAAGCAAGATCCAGCTCTTCAGCAGGCCGAATGGGTGCCGTGTCTGGCCAGGTTTGAGAACAGGCCTCTGGCAGCACGGTACATTGGTGCTCTGCAACGCTCCAAATGCATTATTGAAACCGACCAGTTGGAAAACATTGTGGGGGGGGGGACGAGTGGTCTAGGGGTAAGATGCTCGTCTCACAATCGAAAGATTGCGGGTTCGAGTCTCACCTGTCGCTACTCTTCGCCCGCGACCAATCGGCGTGAGAGATTGGCGACACTATATGACTCAACGGTCGACGTGTCGTAAAACCAATAACCAACCAAAACATCGTGGGATTAAAGCGGCTAGCTATCATAACCTTCAGCTCAGTGTATAGAAAGCGACAACCAGAAACACAATTTTAATCCATGGAATCAGTGTTCTTTTTCCAAACTTGGTAAGCTGGCTTGGCACTTGCTCATATCGTATCAATTACGACCAAAATTCCTGCTCCAACTAATTACTACTTTACGCGGGTTAAAAGGCTTTTGCGTTTACTAGTTGGCTTCAATTAGTTGCAAAAAAAGAGGGCGAATTGAAATAGAACCTGAATGGTTTGACAGTGAATGTGCTATTTGCCAACATAGCATGCTTGAGCAATTGCAGGACTCCCGTTAACATCTTAACCGCGCGAACCGTGTCCCCATCCACTCGTGACACTCCCCCCCTTCCCTATTTGGGTCGTATTTCTCATTGATCCAGCATTATTTGGCGAGGAAGCTCGAAAGACTGCGAATTAACCCCATTTGAGTCAATTATAGCGCCTCCTTCCCCTCCCTGTCAAATCTTGTTCACAATGTGCTGATCGCAAATATACTCGCTTCGATTTACGCAGCTTACGATGCAAATTTGAGAAGCATTTGTAGCACTTCAAATTTGCATGATCTGTCAGAGATGCTTGTGTCCTTAAGCCGAAATTTAGAAAGTCCTCCTAAATCCATCTTGCTCAAAAAAGGAAACACAAAATGTGACATCGGCTCAGGTCATGGTTCTAGGCCAAATCAGGAGTTAGGCTAACACATAACTGTTTCCATGTCCTCAACTTTGCTACTCATTGGACTCGCTAGACTGCGTCATAAGTTTACTCACATTACGAGACGGGTCCTAATTGAGGCACTCGTATTCCCTCACATAAGATACTGTGTGTCTGTCTGGGGAAGCTGTAGCAGAGCCCAGAAACGACGCATTCAAAAATGCATCAACTTTGGTGCAAGGATTGTCGCCGGCTTGCACTTCCGGGATCATGTGTCGCCCACGTTGAAAGAACTAGGATGGCTCAAATTCGAGGATTTCATATCCGAGGCAGATGCTCACTCAGTTTTCAAAATTATGAACGAGTTCACTGGCTCAGAACTCATTCGCGGTCAACTAAACTGTCGCTCAACTGTGTCGCAACGGAGCACCAGGGCCACGGCTAACGGTGACCTCCAGGTACCACGATGCCGCACAGAATTCGCGCGCCGCTCCTTCATACCGAGAGCTTGCCGGACGTGGAACAATCTGCCTCCAGATGCGAGGAACTCAGGTGGCTACACTGTTTTCAGACGGAGGCTTTCGGCCATGCTGCGCATGTCCGGGCTCTAATTTCCGGCCTCCGGAACATCGCTTACATCAGCACTGTGATGCCACTCGTTGTTATCGTGTATGCTCGTGATGATGGTTTGTGATGCACATTAGTGCACTTCTGTGACGGAAACTGAAAAACCCTGCTCGGGAGGATCCGAAATACATTGCATTACTGATCAATATTTCTTGTTAAACCCTGGAAAATACATGACGACAAATTATGTCCTCTAAAGGAGTGCCAGGTTTAAGCGCATTGTCAAATCAGGTCACTGAAATACGAACTGAAACGTCCTAAACGTACATATATTCCAGGAGCCTAGAGGATAAAATACAGAATATTACGAAGAAAAATGGCTAAACCAGAGTAATTTTGCACGCTTAGTTCATTTCTGTTGTGGCTGGTATCCCTCAATTCGATTCAAAAACTTTATTTTCCTTCAAAGGACATTAAAAAAAATGTAAACATACGTTAAGAAATTAAGCATTTTCCATTTAATTTTAATACAGGGCCTTTGACCCACTCTTGGGGGGGGGGAGAGTCCTATTACACTACCCTTTTTCCTTCATCCTTTATGCATCTGATGTGAAAGTTTCAATCTCGGGCCATGTAAGGTCATTAACCTAGCTCAGTTCAAAAGGATCACCTCCAAAAATGTTTCAGGATCGATAACTCACCTAAATGGAAAGATATTGAAATGAAACTTATGAGTATAAATAGGCAGTACATGCAAAACCCATATCTCAGATTTCTGTTTGAGGTCAGGTCAACTACCTGAGGTCACGGCCAATTTTGGACTAATATTCTGTTTTTATTATTATATCCATGTTCTTGAAACATGATTTTTCATTTGCTATGCATGCATGCAGGCATATGAGAAGTTCCTTGCCAATTTGATTGACCTCCGTCAAGTGACTTGGTGCCAGGTTAGAATAAGGTGCGCTAAGTGAGCAAAACATATGCAGACACCCCTGTTTCTACGGTTTATTTCGAGTTTTCATGACATAAATATTATGAAACTTGCATTGCACGAACTAAATTACACAATGGAACCAGAACTATGAATCATAGTTATGGTCAAGGACATCCGGGGTCATTGTCTTCGAACAATTTTAAAAATATTTTTATATAAATTTTTCTTATTTACAATTATTTTTTAAAATTACTATATTATATTGAAGTGACTATGTGATTATAATTTGGCAGTACTTACAACACGTATGTTTTGGATTTGTGTTTGTGGTCAGGTCAGTGACCTAAGGCTACTGCCAATTTTTGCCCATGGTGGACCAATGTGGCTACTTTTGTAAGATTCATTGGGTAATTTGTTCTGAAATTACGTGCGTTTTAGCTCTGTGTCTTTAATAGAAATGAGATATGAAATGTCTTTGTTGGTAATGGTTTCGTGAAAAGTCACTACTTTATGTCCCAAATGTATATAAAAGGTGAAAGGTGATGTCATTTTCGGGCCATACTCCTCCAGGGTTCTCAATGATATCGCTTTCATGCACCGCTTAGTTCGGAGGTTAGAGGGGTCTTTAGCAACAATCCCCCCCACCCCCAACCCCCACGGGGACGGGGCGTGATGATCTGACCAGAGATACAGGAAGCGGTTTAATATAAAATTCTCAAGGAGTGTGGAAATCATATGGTAATGCTTTTGTGACAGTAAATACCGTTTCCTGAATTTCATCGGTTTCGAGGTGTTCAGTCATATTCAGCAGTTTATCGTATGTTTCCAGGTATTTGACCTTAACGGGATCGGTGACCTTCAGCTTTATACGTACTTGTATTTATCATGCATCGCCTGTACTAGACAAGTCCTCAGTTTGCATTCCAACAATATTGAAGCACAAGGTCGTATCTACTTCACGCCCTGGGTCCGAAAGCTACGACGCAAACGGGTGACTGCACACCGACTTTGATCTGTTTGCCTGACCTGGACGACCAATCAAAGGGATGGAGAGAAATATTTCGAGTAACTGTAAAAGTGCAATGATGCAGCTACACAATATTGTTTGCTACATCACCATATCTTCCTTAGAACAGAAGTTAATGAGGTCAAGGTGATTCCCTTCCGACGTGAGTGGAGTATGAAGTCCTCTATTCTGCCAGGGTTAATTTGGAGAACATTTTCCATACTCCTGCCGTCCGTTTTTCATAATTATCTTGAATTACAGCTTCTCATGTCACGCGATGGAAGCTACTCAGAAATCACACTGAATATCACGTAGCGAACAACAGGTTATGATTACGTGCATACATAGGATGTCGTTTGTAGGCTTTCAAGTGCACAGTGCTCACTCGTCGTTAATTTGGCACCTTAAAAATCGTCCGATTTTAACAATCGTCTCATTTACTGTGTGTCACCTGCATGAATGCTTTGAAAACTGCCATTCTAAGAGAACCTTGAAGAAAGGGACTTCTGGAAAAGAATGCCCAACATTATTATAATTACATTACTCACTCTCGAGCCCATGGTTCAAAGCACATCAATGTCCAAATATAGATATCAAACAAAACAGGAACATATAGGAACGATCCTGGAGTTCGAGGCCAAAGTATCATTTTAAATCACTTGATATCAAATATGTGGGGTTGATCCGAAATTATCTCTTATGCTTAGTAGAACCGCCACCAGTCACCTACACCTTTTTGCATGCCTGTCAAGCACGATGTGTAGCATGGCTATCAAATAGGGTGCGTATGAATCGGAATGGTCTTTCCAGTTTTGCAAACGGAAATGTCATCTGAGCAATAAGTATTGGGACGCCTTTGTTCCGTCTCGTGCAAGCAAGGCCTAGTCCTTTGCTCATCGAGATGGATTTTCAGGGCCTGGTCCTCCAGCAGCTAATTGATTGTTTCGTCTGCTGCAATGTGTTGTTGTGCGAGGCCGGTTAATATTGAACTTCCAAGCCGACCAGTGGCGGTGAGAAGAAAGGCTGGACAATCGAGATTGCTCCCGGCCGGCCACAGTGGCGGTCGCTCCCGACCCGGGGCCTCGGAGATCACGTCCACGCCAGGCTGCGGAAGTCAGGCCTGATGGCGGCCGGGTCGCCTTGACCATGTCCAATGGGTAATAGTGTGATGACTGTGAACGTTTCAAGCTCAAGATTGATATTGGAAATGAATGGATGGAAGTGCTCTGTGCTGAGCTTATGGAAGCTGAACAGCTTTTGGTGAAAGGAAATCAATGCAAGCGCCCATTGCATGCCATTTGGTTGCAGCCTGAAGCGATAGTTGAAACGATTACTGCGCATTTCAGCATTGTACAGAAAGAAGGAAGCATTGCCTATTATTCCTCTCAGCCGTCTCACCATGGCGCGGGCCTTGATATTTAATATTTCAGACATCGTGCTTCGCATGTAATACGAGTGGACGACAATTATGGAAGATATGTGCTCGGAAAAAAACTAATTTGCAAGTTTTACTTGTCAGCTTGATTAGTATATCTTTTTTTCGGCAAGCTCTAGAACTAAATAGACAAGAGTCACCGAGATAAGTGGGCCTTATACCCCATGGCACGCCATCGGCATTTAACATTATGTCACAGCTTTGACTCGACACCAAGGACGTTACAAACAGCAACGCTCATATGTGACTCATAAATATCAGCCAATTCGTAACCATCAACCATAAACTAGGTGTTACTGTAGTGTGCTGGATCTTCTCCGAGGAGTGACGTTCTTTGGTTGAAGCTGTTGTTTATGTCATGCCTCTTGAAATAAACATCCACAGGTCAATGCTTAATTACCGATGCTCTCCTACAACACATACAAACACATAGCTACACAAAAACACACACACAAAGTACACTCGCACACCTGCATTAAAAACACGTAATGCTATGGTGCACGGCGCTAAACCAGGGATGTCAGCTATGTCAAACTTTAAGACAGAAGTGTCCCTTCACATATCGCAAATACACGCACCTTGTGGCGAATACAGACATGAGACAAAAGAAAATCAGCATGCGGACAAGAGGCTCACATCTTCCGGTAACTGCATCACTTTAGGTATTATTTAGTTGTCACCACAGATGTGGCAACGACTGCAGGGTGGTTTCATCACCAGCTTAGCATTAGTAGCCTAGAGCCTGTAGCGTTGTATGAGCCGTGTGATGAAGCGCTCAGCATACGGTTAGTACATGATGCAGCGTAGATTATTTGGGGAAACGGAGAGCACCGACTCACTGTACTTGACACTACTGCGCTGTGTCTACTTCTGTTATGTCGTCTTGGATGTTGTAGGGAACTGGCCAAAGAAAGCAATATTATGATAGGCCATTGCTGCAATGTGTATTGTAGGAAGTTTTAGGGAGGCGGCGTACATCAGAGTGAAAGATTTTCCGTCTTGGGTATACATCGGTTAATAATTATCATACGAAAATAAGCTCACGAGAATAGGAAATGACGACGAACCTTTTATGAAGACATCATTATATCTCCCTCAAGTCTTCGCAGCAGGAAAGATTCATTACCGACGGGGGCGGAAGCATCTGAGTAAGTTCGCTCCCGTTTATATATAGCGAGGTTCTTGTGATTGCCTCTACCTGAACCTATTCGATCAGATCCGACAGATGAAACCTTAATAACGTATTTGAAACCGTAGTACCTGTGCTTTTTTAACACATAATTCGATTCTTGCTGTCTGCACTGATAATTATACTTGTTGTCTTAAAATGTGAAAAACACTCACATCACCATATTCTCTTTGAACCACTTGATATTCTTCCTCAAAGGAAGTGCTTGGAGTGGCCTGTCTGCTTCCACACAGCTTGCCTTAGATTTTCCACACGGCACTCGGTGGACAGCCGGTCGTCAGTCTGTCGTCAGCCGGTCGCCAGCCGGTCGCCAGCCGGTCGCCAGCCGGTCGCCAGCCGGTCGCCAGCCGGTCGCCAGCCGGTCGCCAGCCGGTCGCCATCCGGTCGCCAGCCGGTCGCCAGCCGGTCGCCAGCCGGTCGCCAGCCGGTCGCCAGCCGGTCGCCAGCCGGTCGCCAGCCAGTCGCCAGCCGGTCGCCAGCCGGTCGCCAGCCGGTCGCCAGCCGGTCGTCAGACGGTCGTCAGCCCGTCGTCAGCCGACCGGGTTAAGGCAATTGGTAGTGAGTCGTGATGCCAATTCAGATGCTTTGTTTTCGAACCCGAGGAGGTCCGACATGCGCCATCAATGCGCTTTGTGATACAGTTTGGCGAATATGTCACAACTGACGCCGCTTCAGCCCTGCATACACGGGTGAAAACGTGAGGAACTGGTCCTGCGACTGAGGTATTGCGATGATCGATGACTGATGTACACAGAGCACTATGTATATATATATATATATATATATATATATATATATATATATATATATATATATATATGTGTGTGTGTGTGTGTGTGTGTGTGTGTGTGTGTGTGTGTGTGTGTGTGTGTGTGTGTGTGTGTGTGTGTGTGTGTGTGTGTGTGTGTGTTTCGATGTGAGGTAGCTGAGGTCGAAAGGTCGAGAATCAAGTAAGGAAGACTTTTTCAGGTTGCATTCGATTGCTACACCATTTGACGTTCCATGTTTTTAGACGTTTGGTCACGGGTAGAGGCGAAAACCGAGTAGCTGGTGTGTTTCGAACTCGAGATCCTTCACTCGAAATTCGGCCACGCTGAACACTGGCTACAGCACTCCGTCGGACATCTGTCCGATGGGGTGCCGTTTTTGCTCTCGTGACTCTGCCCTGTATAATGAGCTGCCGCACGACCTGAAGCGACTGCCAGTTCCCCTGTTCAGTCGCCGCCTTAGGCAGCATTTGTGCGTGGGACTGGACAGACTGTTCTAATCGTACTTGCTGACTTCTCATCATACTTGCTGACTTCTCATCGTACTTGCTGACTCTTTCCGTGCCGCTGGTATGGACAATTGTTAGATGTTTTCATGTACGCCTGTGACAGCCCTTATTTACTGATGACCTTTGTTTTAAAACTCGACAATAGGCTGTAATAGCCACGAGTCTATGGTGGATGGCCGGAATATACGTCTTTGTCTTTGTCGGATGGAGCTACATCTTCAGCCATGTCTGATCTGCCTATGCTGGCACAAGGACAAAGCCTTTCTTCAGACTCTTCGACTCTTCAGATACTAAGCTTTCTTGAAGCGTGCATTAGCAGCATGCATTAAAAATGCAATCACTCAGCAAAAAGTAGAAGGATGAAAGGATTTTCATCACACCGGAGAGCACCCTCTTTTGGGCAATGCAAAACTGCCTGCGTATAAATATGCGATTGGGATTTCTACTAACTCAAGAAATATTTATGACAAGTACATATGCAAATGGAAGTGTCAGTGATGAGGGAAATCTACTCGTATATCGCACGGAATACTGGAGATGGAGGCATGGGCATCAGAAGACAGTCAGGATAGGGAACGAGAGGCAAACAGATATTGTTCAAGTCTCTCCGAAGGGTACATTTGTGTGGCACGCGCCCTGCACGGACCTCCTTCCTCAGTCGGCCTGGTTGTGGACCGGATAACATCACCTCGAAATATTTTTTGGAGCATGGGTACAAATTGGTGCAGGGGCTGCCGTCTACGGAAAGACGTTCAGCTAATCGTGGTGCAATTCGGCAAGTGCGGTAGCTGTGTCAGTTGGCAGTGCCCGAACGTCTGGAGCGATAGTTCGCAACTTGCACTGCGCGACAAGCTTGATCACATCATGTTCTCTCCTAGCTAATCACTCCAGGCTCACTTTTGTCTGCATGTCGTGATGTCAGTATTCGTCCATGCGTTTCTGGTTGTACGTGAACTAAGACCCGCTCATGCGTGCCGAACCCATCACGACTAGCTGAGCGTACTGCTGTGAACAGCATACATCGTGTCATCCGACATCCAGAGAGCCCACCCCAGCGTTATCCGACACCCAGAGAGCCCACCCCAGCATTATCCGACATCCAGAGAGCTCACCCCAGCGTTATCCGACACCCAGAGAGCCCACCCCGGCGTTATCCGACATCCAGAGAGCCCACCCCAGCGTTATCCGACACCCAGAGAGCCCACCCCAGCGTTATCCGACACCCAGAGAGCCCACCCCAGCGTTATCCGACACCCAGAGAGCCCACCCCGGCGTTATCCGACACCCAGAGAATCCACCCCAGCGTTATCCGACACCTATAGAGCCCACCCAGCGTTATTCGACACCCAGAGAGCCCACCCCAGCGTTATCCGACACCCAGAGAGCCCACCCCAGCGTTATCCGACACCCAGAGAGCCCACCCCAGCGTTATCCGACACCCAGAGAGCCCACCCCAGCATTATCCGACACCTATAGAGCCCACCCGAGCGCAATGGCCAGCTCCTCAGCGCTACAGCCGCACGCCCATAGTATCATCATGTCACGCAATCATAACATCATTCACAACAAGCGGAAATGGCGTGTCATGCGTCGTCTTGCCGCCGACCGACACCGTGGGAAGCGTGGTGTGGAGACGGGTTCCTCTTCACACTGCGATACGGCGGTGACAAATTCAGCCGGGTCGTCCCATCCCGGCCCCTACTGTGCCGCTGAATCATACGCCATTAATTAACCGGCTGAATTGCCAGAAACTGAGCTGCTTGATTTAGCATTGATGGTATCTAGATGCATTATGCACATGCTGTTGAAGCAGAAGCGGGTCCAGGGAGGGGAAACTGGGGCACGTGGCCCCCGCCTCCCACCTCGATAAAGATGTGGCGTCCCTTTGCCTGGAATAGGTGCTCTTGCAGGTCTGCACTCACTTCCCCACATACGCTAAACGAGTTTTTCAGCCGACTACGCCCCTCGGAGTAGAAAAGGCATCACCCTCCATACAGGAGAAATGGCGTCCCCCCAGCACAAGTGGCCCCTTCGATCAAAATTGCTGGATCCGCTCCTGCGCTGAAGTTAATTCACTACTTGCTGAACCTGGTAGCGAGCATATTGCTGCCGGCCTTACCACGGCCATGATCAAACATATGGCGGTCACGCAGCCGTGACATCCTATCATCCCCCAGAGAGTGACATCTTATCACCTCCCGGATAATGACATTCTGTCATCCACCAAGGAGCCAGCTGGCAGCCTGAGATGAGACAGCAGCATCCCGCCACCCAACAGGGAGCCAAGTGGCGACCTCGCATGAGACAGTGGCGGCTTTAGATGAAGCAATGACGCCTACCCACCCACCAGGGGGGGGGGGGGGCTCCAGGGCAGAACGCGGTTGCAGGGTTGAAGCTCCGGCCGTGACGTCACGCCCATCGCGCTCTCGTCAGCGGCAGCAATCCCAGCCCGGCTTGTCCCCGCGTTGTTGCTGTGATGCCGGTCTGCCGCTTCTCGGTGATGTCAACCATTTTGCGGCTGGGAAGGAGCGCATGGCGAGGGTAGGGTTACACGAAACAATAGGCACCTATCAATTTCCTGCTTTCGAAGGCGGGAAGCAGACAACTGCTTTTCTTCGGTTCGCTATTTCCGCATAACGCGAATGTTATGCATCCATGCGCCGACTTTCTCAAAAGCAACAAAAACATCATGCATGATCGTCTGGCATCTACCCGAAGAGAAAATTGACCAAAACAATGACGTTCAATTGAAAATGCTATGCGTACTGATACAAGTTGTGAGACTAGATAGCCACTTGCCCAAGTATGTAGCTTACTGATCACACACCACCTATTCCTGTAGCATGATATGGAACATATCGATGCACAACTGAATACCAGGAGCTAAAAGCTGTAAAAATGGCATTGCAAACACCCATCAGTCTACTTTGGAAGCCACTTCTAAGAAGAACGACTGTTATTTATTTTGATATCATATTCCAACAGAACGGTTAGGTAACATCAAGAAGCATATGAGGTCAGCTCAGTCCGTGAGGAAATGGCATGCGAAAACTTCAGGCGAAAAAAATACGAAAATCCCCATCTCTTCCCAGAGAGATCAGGTTCAACGAGTATTGTGGCAGTTGTGTTGGTCTCATCCGACTACTTGATTTTGCATTCGCTCAAGGATTATTTCGAAGTATCTTGAGTGTAACGACTGTGGAAGTGCGGACAACGACCTCTAACAATTACTGAGGCGGATTGTTGTCACCTGTCGTGCTCTTCGATTGTCGGTCACGATGCCAAGCACCGGCGAATGTTTGTTCAGTCTAACAGTGCTGACACCGCTTGGCGCCTGGACGAGATCCATTGGCACCTGAACGAGACATGTGATTAGGTCCCGCTGCTGGCTGACAACTGCATTGTTATTTCAGTCGTGTACTGGAGCTGGTCGGTCGCTCTGACCTTCAGCGGCGTCGCCGAAACGCACGCGCGTGAGCCAGCACCAGACGCGAGCCGTCGGTGGTGGCAGCGGTCGTCCGCCTCCTGTGGCCGCCTGTGTCGCCCGACTCCTCACCGCGCGCCCAGACACCGCCATGGCCGAGTCCCCGGCCGGCGAGGCGGCGTTCGCAGACGTCGCCGCCGCCGCCGCCGCAGCCGCCGCCGCCGCCGCCGCAGCCGAAGCCGCCGCCAACGTCAGCGACGACTACAGCGAGTACTGGCCGATGGACAACCCCGAGGAGATGCTCATCCCGTGGAAGATCAGCAAGTACTTCATCCCGATCGTCATCACGCACACGGTGACGTTTCTGATCGGCGTCGCCGGCAACCTGCTGGTGGTGTTCGTCATGGTGGGCGACCGTAAGTCGCGCACGGCCACCAACATGTTCCTGGTCAGTCTGGCGCTGGCCGACCTGCTGCTGCTCATCGTGTGCGCGCCGCTCGAGACGCTCCAGTACTTCGTCATCCAGTGGGACGCCGGCGGCGCCGTCTGCAAGATGGCGAAGTACGCCGAGATCCTGTCGGCCGTGGCGTCCGTGCTCAACCTGACCGCCGTCTCGCTGGAGAGGTGGGTGGTCGTCGCCGTGGCTGTCTGTTCTCGCTGGGCAGGTGGGTGGCGGCTGCCGTGGCTGTCTGTTCTCGCTGGAGAGGTGGGTGGCGGCTGCCGTGACTGTCTGTTCTCGCAGGGCAGGTGGGTGGCCGCCGCCGTGGCTGTCTGTTATCACTGGGCAGGTGGGTGGCCGCCACGGGACTGTCTGTCCTCACAAGAGAGGCTGGTGGCTGCCTCTGGTACTGTCTGTCCCCACTAAAGAGGCGGGTGGCTGCCGCTGGTACTGTCTGTCCCCACTAAAGAGGCGGGTGGGTGGCCGCCACGGGACTGTCTGTCCTCACAAGAGAGGCTGGTGGCTGCCGCTGGTACTGTCTGTCCCCACCAAAGAGGTGGGTGGGTGGCCGCCACGGGACTGTCTGTCCCCACTAGAGAGGCGGGTGACTGCCGCTGGCACTGTCTGCTCTCCCCAGAGACGCGGATCGTCGGTGCTACTTTCTGTTTAGTGCATTGTTGGACTGGATATTTAAACCCTATATATCTTCGCAGTTTTTTTATAACGGAAATCTACATATCAATCATTGCACATCACGTGCCACATTTGATGTCACGTGCCACAGCAGGCACATTTCACGCCCATAAAAGCTGTGCTTATTCTCAATCCAATTTAGTTTCAACATCATTTGGGACGTTATAGGTCATTATAGTCCAGCGCAAAATCGCATCATATACATCACAAGGCATGCCACACCATGTTATTATTCATGACCTACTTCACGTTTATGATGTGACAATTTGCTGATTGAAAAAGTTGTTCACCTGAAGGCACAATTGTGTCTTGAGTGGAGGCCACATGCGAGGGTACCTGTTGTGAATGGCCATGCATAGATGCAGCCTACAGGTGCTGGTTCAACGGCATGTGCTGTTGCACATGCTTGCTGAAAGGAATACTTGAATACGACGAGAAAAAAATAAGTGTTGGAATGAACGTAAACTTTTCACATGCACACAATACTCCAGATAACTATCAATGTGAACTTCTCTGGAATTTATGTATGGATGTGGGTATGGGAGCTTTGGGTTCCCAGACATTCGATGGATCGGATCAAGAGCATTCGAGGAGCGGGAAGGGATGAGTAAATCGGCTACTTTCCGAAGTATATAAAATCAAGATAATACAGTAGCCACAATGCATTTCTGCCCAGTATTGTTGTAGCCACAAGGCGTGCCCATAAATAGTTGTGTCCGTACTTCCGCATTCCCTAAGTCTCACAATTTCGCTATGCCAGCTTGTGAATCTTTCATTGATGGCATGTGCCTATACCTCCTACTTTACGTTTTATTGTGTCTTATGTTTTACCAAAAGGGTTAATGCCTAATTATTTCCACTTTTGGATATGCAATGCCCATGGCATACCTAGTCAATAAAAATGAGGTACTTAGCAGAAAACTGCTAAGTATCGGGCCCCTTAAGCCGAGCCTCTCAAGGCAGTCGCCTGAAAGGCCCCTCTCAGACCCTCCAGGGTATGCCCTCTTGGCCCCTCTTGGCTACACCACTGATAACTCCTTGATCCCCTATGCTTGAGTGAGAACATATATGGTGCCATAAGCTTCTCCTCATATTCTAGATTGCCTAGTCCAGCGGCAAATCTCTCGTGCTGCATACTTTCTAACATGCCTATGTTCCCTTCTTAGAAATAGCTCCATGGCTGCATGCAATATTCCAAGTGTGGTCGTACGTAGGCACAACACAGTATGTTCCATAGCTTTCTTACTTTTATGTTGAGCATTTCCAAGGACTCCTAACATGGTAATCGCCCTGCTTCTAGTTGAGTTACATTGTGTTTCTGCTTTAAGGTTCCTTGCATCTAGCACACCTAAATCTGTTTCCTATTTAAGGGCACCGAATTCACTGTCTCCCATTGGATGTCTAAACGTCCCACCTCCTGACCCCAGATGCATAGCCTTTACACGTACCATAATTGAAAGACATCTGCCAGTCATCAGTTCTTGGTCTTTCGGCAGAGCCAGCTGGCGGCGGATCGTGGCTGGCCGTCTTCCACGTGCGCACAAATAAACATGGATGGAATCAGTAGCATAAATCGGAGAGAAAAAAAACTTTTTGATATAAAAATACGGTGGTCTGCAGCACAATCTACTTTGAAGCCGTGCAAACAATTCCTTCTTCCACTTCATCTACAACGAATCGTCAACTACAAACACAACAGAAAGGTTGAAACATAACGCACAAATGGGAGAGACCGACGATGCGCAATAATGGAGAGCGACATGTGAAGTGAATTGATGAGGCATCTGCGTTGCCATGGATACATGCATACGGTACATCACATGTCTCCAAGGTGAATAAGACAGTGATGTTTGGTGTCTTGTCGGGGAAGGTGTGTGATGTTGGAAACTAGGCTGGAGCCCATATAGTTGGCTATCAAGAGAGGAAACCCCTATTAAGCAAATGAATGACGGGAAGGAGCAGGGATTAACGGCACGGTGAAGTTTGGCATAAGCACCAATTACGTGTCTCATTATGCCATTGTGCCTGCCTAGCTTAATATAGATGCTTGCGGTAGCTTAATTGCCTCCTGTGGTTCGTATTGTCATCATGAAAGGCGGCTCTTGCTCGAAGGAGTGATTCAATAAGTTGAATAGCCGGTTGCACAAACACCGGAGTCCAGCATCTGGTTGGTGATGGCAACGTTGCTCGCTTGCAAATCGGCATCTTCAGCACTTCGTGGCCTGACACTTGTATCGGCAGTGCCGCCACCCGTAGACATTCCGAGGCTTGCGTCTCGTAACATGCTAACATTGGCAGCAAATTGTGTCGCAAAAGTTTCCAAAGTTGTTTTTTCTTTGGCTCCTTTGCAGCAACGTTTCCCAATAATTTTAGATTCATCTCTTTTGGTTGCTGAAACATAGCTCAGTTTCATCTCCTTCACAAACCACAGCAACCGTCTGCATAGCAGCAATCTACTATACCTCGCACCAACCGATGTTTCCGCTAACCCTGGGGAGGAATTATCCCTGGGGAGGAATTATCGCTCCTCCAGTTGAAAACTCCTGCTTTGCATAGCTGCAGGAGTTCATGGCCCTGCAACGGTGAAGAAAAAGAATCATATTCGACTTGGCCAATGTCTAATTTAATTCACGTACTGAGCTTCCAGTCAAACAAGCAATGCCACTTTATGGATGATAGTTGCGCTAATTGAAGATTACACATTTCCCGTTCTCACTACCACATGTCTGCCTCCTGCTCTTTGCTCCTGATTCGGTTTTATCCGATAATTGGATGTTATCTCAATGGTGTGCAGGGGCGGATCCAGGAATTTTTATCGGGGTTGGGATATCCGTTTGGAGAGGCACCATTGCCCCGGAAGGGAGACACTGCTTAGCTTTTTTGGGGGAGGCGGAGGAGGTGCACTCGTGTATCCCTGGAGGGGCTCCTATTCTCCTGAGAATGACGGCTGAAAATGTAAAGTTTTTCGATGCCCTTTTGCCTTTTTCCATTTAGAGGGACGCCACCCTTCCATTCGGAGATGCACGTGCTCACTGTGCCCCCCCCCCCCTTGAACTGTAGCTCCTTCAGGGAATGTGTCTGCTCTATGATATGCGGTGCGGTCCCTCGATTCTGCAGTGTTGGAAAACTGGATATCTTGTACCGAATGCTCGACCTTGGATCTCGATCGCCCGGAGCCGTCACCGCCGGGGGGATCCTGGAAGCTACTGGGAAACAGTCACTGTCTCTCCCGGGGTTAAATAGAGCACCATCACCGACAGACGTGGAGGGGCCGGAAGATATAGTGCCGGTCTGATATCATCATCTCCATCGCCGCTGTTGCCGATCCAGCTAACCGGTACAGAATTGTTCCGACCACCCCTCAGGACGAGTCGCATCACACTACCCTGCTATTGTCTCTCGCCTCGAAATGAGTCGCGCCATGCTGTCCCTGCCACCGCCCCTGCCCTCGAGACGAGCCGCACCATACCGTCCCTGACACCGCCCCTGCCCTCGAGACGAGCCGCACCATACCGTCCCTGACACCGCCCCTGCCCTCGAGACGAGCTGCATCATATCGTCCGTGCCACCGCCCACCCCTCAAGACGAGTCATGCTGCTCCTGACAGCCCCTTCCCCCAAACCGACGGTACCATGCTGCCACTCAAACCCTGCCACCATGGCCTCTCCCCTCCAGTCGCATCGTACCGCCCCCCTCCCCAGACGGACCACGAAACACAGCCGCTGCTTCCAAACACAAGGCTGTCCCTTATGCTGGTCACGTGTCACAAGCTGGGTTGCTGCAGGTCAGAGGCTTCCTAACTGGCTCTAATCACGTGTCATACGCTGGGTTGCTGAGAAAAGTGTTCGGCAGCCGTCCAACACCCGGCCATGTTTGTAGTCATCATCGACCAGATGGTTTAGGAACGAAAAAAAAACACATAATTTAGAAAACACAATTTGAAACGGGATACAACGATTCCACTTATATCTGATTCGCGTGACCACCATATTCCACCGACGTTTGTGTCGCGTAGCTATCATATCTCACTGATGTCCGTGTCACAAGGCTATCATATCTCACTGATGCCTGGGTTGCGTGGCTATCATATATCGCTGATGTTTGTGTTGCGTGGCCGTCATGTTCCTCTGTCGACCGCGACGGGTGAAATTCGTGCGAAATTCTTAGCTTCTATCAAATGCCAGCTGTGGCCCACTGCCGTGGAGAGTTGCGTGACCGGTGTGACCAATTGGTGACTGATGTCACGTGCCACTGACCGACTGCCAGCCCTCATCGTCCCTTCCCACATCGCCCCCCCCCCCTTCCCTCGGGCGTCGGGCGTGAGCCGTTGTTGGACGGGCGGCCAGGATATGGTCTCGTCCGACCGCACAATGCTCTGACGGCGATGGTTGTGGTCGATGTGTTTGTGTTCCGGATGCTCGCCCTCTCCAGACGTGGGATTGTAGCGTCGTCAGTAACTCGTGTCGGGATTCGCCGAACGGGAGGCTCAGTCGACCCCGCCGCTCCGATGCAACCGTGAGGTGTGCTTGGTATTTGGAATGGGAAATTGCACGCAGGAAGAGCGCGGTCAGCAGTCTCGGGCTGCATTCCTAAGCCGCAGATGTCGATATAATAGTGAAACAAACATGGAAGCGCACTGCAATAATCCTGTGTAGTTGACGCTATGCTTGACTATTTATGTGCATTTCAGCCAACCCAGGTTGAGATGCTGTGTTGGCAGGAATTGATCTCAATGGAGCTATGCATGGGGACCGAGATGGCGTGCTCTGGTGATTTGTCAACGGCTGCTTACAAATACCGTTTGTCCTTCTCCCTGTTCACCGCCTATGCTAAAACGGAATGGAACATTGGTGTATCCGACATCGTCAGGTTTGGAAAAGTCGCATATGTGGCTATCGATTGTATCCCAAGTCACTCCGTACACGACGATATCATGTTTCCAAAGAGGCAAGCTAGCTATAGGCAAGCTACACTGCATAGCAAAGCTATGTAGTTTCCTTCGACATGCTTTCGAAAGCTACAAGCTACTGGCAAGTGGCTAGTAGCTTCTGATAAGCACATACGTGAAGATGCAAATGGTAACGTCGCAACCAGGATTAGTGAAAAGTACACGTTTCATCTGGAATTTATCAATTACGCTGTGGTTAGCGGCTGCTACAGGTAGGAGCTTCTTCTTAGATGTTGCATATTTGCTTGTGTGTGTGTGGGGAGGGGGGGGTATGTGTGTGTGTGTGTGTATGTATGTATCCATGCATGTGTGTATGTGTGTGTGTGTGTGTGTGTGTGCGTGTGTGCGTGTGTGTGTGTTCACCAACAGGACATAATTCACTCGAATTTGCGCACACGACACGGCATGCAGTTGCGAGAGATACCTAGGAGAAACCGGGCCCCGTTGTCAACGAGGACAAACGAACATATGACGGCGACCACCCGAGAGAACCGTCAACGATCGGGCATCACCGACCACGCCCAATCGGACGGCAACCATCTGTCATGGGACGACACAGGCATCCCAGAGACACAATCCCACTGGAAGCTGCGCAAGATCAAAGAAGCGGCGCACATAGTTTCGGCCAGTAATTGCATGAGCAAGTCAATCGTAAACGTCAGACCGGAATGGCTGCCGGTACTCCAGAAAGAATCGTCAGGAGATCTGAATGATAGGCACCTCCAGCATAGCATTATTTGTCCTCCTGAGAATTGCATTCGGTAAGACGTCGGATTTCTGATACAGAGACCCGGGTTCGAATTCCACCAGCACCAAGAGGCTCCGACAAATGCGATTCAGCACAAATGTCGACTACCCCGTGGCCTATTATAGGAAAAACCTCCGACGACAACCTGAGTAGTGGCTGATCGAAGCGTTGTATTGCAAGTAATACTTGAATGGGACAGTAGTTTGAATATTACTAACATTGCAAACACACATAAGCGTTGTGGGGTGTTGGATGTAAGGCTCAATGTGTCTGTTATAGTTAATTCGAATATTCGGATTAATTATCACCGACCATTTGAGTTTTGTTATCTTTGTTTGTCCTGGTTTCATGATACTTGGTTTGTCAGAAGTGCTCCCCTACTCCGCCATGCACATGTTTTTTAAAGCTGCCGTCAGTTGTGAATGATGCAACGATCCCAAACTGACTATGAATTTGTCGTCTTGCTTACAGCATCATGCTATATTGATATTTCCTTAAAGCCAAGGGTGGTGTTTTGCGACTTTTGAGCCGGTCATGTCTTTAGCAATAGTTCATTCGTCGCTCAGGTAGGGTTGGCTATATATTTTGTAATCTAGAATTTCAAGACGAAAATTTGTGGTCATTCAAACTCGAAGTGACTACTTTTATTTTTATATCTGTAGCTCCCTTCCGTACTTCAAGGCTATCGGGTATCCAATATTGTTCTAAAGAAATGAAGAGTACAAATTTACTGCTCCAGAAATGAACAGCAAATTAGCTTGCACACACACACACACACACACACGCACACACACACACACACACACACACACACACACACAAACACACGCACACAATCACATACACGCACATGCACAAGCACACACACACGTATGTATAATTCCTTTATATTTATATATGTACATATATATATATGCTATATATATATATATATATGCATATATTATATATATATATATATATATATATATATATATATATATATATATATATATATATATATATATATATATATATATATATATATATATACATATATATATATATATATATATATATATATATATATATATATATATATATATATATATATATATATATATATATATATATATATATATATATATATATATATATATATATATATATATATATATATATATATATATATATATATATATATATGTATAAAGAAAATAATAATAGTGGTGCAATAAACGTGACACCGGAGAGGTAACGGTAGCTCAGTCGGTATGGTGCTGAGCTATTGATCGCAAGATTGCGGATTCTAATACCGCAACCGGCGGGATTACCGAGTCCACTCACGACCAATCGGCGTTAGAGGTTAGCGATGCTATATGACCTAGCAGTTAAATGTGTCGCAAAAGAACCCATGGTTCAAGTTAGCACCGGACTCAGGGAATTCGGTGTCACTACGCACTGCCCGAGATATTGTCGGTGTTGCTTCCATCGTCTGATACATTATCGGTGTTACCACCCACAGCCCGAGAAATTGCCTGTGTCGCATCTCCCTGTCTGATACACTGCCGGTGTCGCCTCCCACGGCCAAAAAGATTGCCGGTGTCAGTTCTCCTTGCTGATACATTGCCGGTGTTGCCTCTCCTTGTCGGATACATTATCGGTGTTACCACTCAAAGCTTGAGAAATTACCGGCATCGCCTCCCAACGCATGGGGGATTGCCGGCGTCACCTCTCCTTGTCGGATACATTGTCGGTGTCGCCTCTCACGGCCCGGGAGATTGCCGGTGTCACCCCTCAACGCCAGGGAGACTGCCGGTGTCGCCACTCATCAGTCGCACCGTGCCGACCACCGGCCGGCTGACCATTAACTGGGAGCCCGAGCCTGTCGATCTTCGATGTTAACGACGACGTGTGTCGTCTGGCTAACGAGCCGGTTACGAGGCGGCCGTTTATATACCACGCGCTCGTCTGTGACCGGCGAGGCCGTGACCAGATGGCTGCGTCAGAGCTGGCCGGCACACAGACACGGCGCAGATGCGCTGGCTGCTGGCGGCACGTGCCAGACGCGGCGCAGATGCGCTGGCTGGTGGCGGCACGTGCCAGACGCGGCGCAGATGCGCTGGCTGGTGGCGGCACGTGCCAGACGCGGCGCAGATGCGCTGGCTGCTGGCGGCACGTGCCAGACGCGGCGCAGATGCGCTGGCTGGTGGCGGCACGTGGCAGACGCGACGGGTCCGTCCTTGGCGGCGCAGCGCTAATGACCGAGTAAACCCAGACTGTCCATAACAGCCACTGTACGTGGAGGGCATGTATTGCGAAATAAATAAATGAATAAATAAATAAACGTGGTCCTGTGTTGGGCCGGGTACTTTGGCTGGAAATGCCTGGCGATGCGTCAGGAGTGGTACCGCATGGCTACAGATCGCCTTCTGTTTTGAGCTGAGGTGGTGCTGGTATCAAACTGGAAGTTCAGCATAGCGCTCTGTTCGTATCAGGTCATATTACTGATTGAACAATCATAGCTGCAATCAGCAATCCGATCAGTTTGGAAACATGTCCTTTTCTTACAGTGGATGCATTTTCTTTATGCATTAGCTACAGGGCAGAAAGCAAACCTGAAAAGGTAGCTGAATGAATCATACGGCGAAGAATAATGCAATAATGTCAGTTGTCTATTATATAGTGTTAGATAGAAGCAGTGCATTTATTTTGGTTTTCCCACATTTGTGCTGCAGATGGTTGATGACATACAGAAATGTACAGATGACACGTTGTCAGATTCCAACGATCATTCAGACTACACATGAACCACAGAGTATTTATATTTGGAGAAATTTAGGAATTGCAATCCATACGTCAGCTGAAGAAACTCGCGTCATCTGAAATGTTACACTGTTTCAATGCTGGATGTGTTTGTAGATATTGAAGTTAGTGTTCAGTCTCTGTGTTTCCTCTTATGGTATCTTTCCTTTCTAGGCGTAGCAAAGATCGGCCCTTTGGCTCGCAATGAGCCTTAAATCCTTGGGTCTTCAGGTCTTGATCATATTCTTTTTGCGACTTTTCTCTCAGACAGTAAGTGTTTCGAATGTTGCATTACGATCAGCACCTGCCCCTCACTATCTTCACCTCCTGTGTTTCTCACTATGCCTACACTATAGATAATTGCTTATCGTTACATTTCTCACCTTACGATTGTTTTAATTACACTCTTCACTGAAACACGGGGCAGCGGATTCAAATTTACCATGGAGGTAAAAAAACACGTCTATAATGGTACACCGATGCGCTGTTTGTGACCATTAATACTATTTTACATTTTCTCTGCATTTGATGATATAAAACTTCCGTGGCTTTTATGCGACCCTTTTCACAATTTCCTGTCCTTCGATATCGAAGATGGCTTCCCGGAGCTTAAATAAACGCAAAGCATCGAGTGGATGAATATCGAAAGCAAAATACTGAAGGTGCAAAATATCGATTGCGAAAATTATCGCAAATGTGAAGTAGCGAATCGCAAAATGTCCAATGCGCAACATATCGAACGCGCGAAATACCGAATCACAAAATATCTAACACGAAAAATATCGAATCGCAACGTATCGAATGCGCAAAATATAGAATATGCAAAATATCGAGAGATAAAAAAATGGTACGCTACCCAGCCAGGTCATTCACATCGCGTCATCTCCCTTGCTTACATCCTCCCTCACCATTCAACTGTTTTAAAGTCAGCGTTCGCTTACTGCACTATGAAGTTTGAATGATAGAGCATACCTGAAAGTGAGCTAAATCGTTGTGAACCACACCCGTATTTGCCAATGGTGTAATTTATGTATGACTTTCGCAAACATGTGGATACAGACTGAATGATGATTGATGTTTACATCCGTTTTTGTTTGCTTTATTGGTGATGCTCTTTCCAACATGCTACGAAGTTCTACCCATGTGGACTATTTCATGGCAAACAATAAAGACATAAAGACATAAAGACATAAAAGATCAGTGCAACTATGAGCCACAAGGGCCCTTCTTGGTTGCACTTTGGACACTGAACTAGTTGCCGACCAAATCTGTTGATCAACCCTCCCTGGAATACAGAAAAACAAGCCCCCTATTCTTATAATGATTGTCTATGCCGTTTTTAAAGATGTTCAGTGTGTTGCTACTGACAATGGTCCGACAATTGCTACTGACAATGGACAATAAAACAGTATTTAGAGGTGAATAATTATCTAATTGAATCCTAATGGGCTGCTTGGCCCATTATCTTGTATGTCTATCCCTTCTCACTCCCAATTTGTTCCTTGTCCCGCCTCCAACCCCGCACAACCTTGAACCATTGAATTTGGGGCTGTATATGCATACCTTGTATAGTAATTTCCACAAAGTTATGCAAAGGTATCACCATTAGACAAAATGAAGCATTTTCGTCTCGACAAACAGTAGTGGACAGACCTATCGTAAAGCATTTCTCATCGAACACTTGATAAAGATAGGGACAAATGTTGAATAAGTCAGGTCATGTGTGCAGTCGCAGATCCGCAGATCATTATCAGATATATCTTAAATACACAAATAGTATCATCACCTTGTAACCTGAGACGCGATCAGGTGACAATATTAAACCAAAATTAAAATTGTTCAATATTGTGGCAATATTATGACATCTTGACATTTCACGTTGAATTTTCTGAAATGTCCAAGAATTTCCCCAAAATAAAGATTTAAGAACAATGGAACACATGTGATTGAGTGCAGTATCGTCTATATGCATGCCACATTTTAACCTGATATCCTATTAGGCGCCTTTAAGACGACCAAAAGTCTACCCTAGATATTCTTAATGCGGCCGCGAGACGACAGGGCGGCCGGCGGCGCCGGAACGGACGGTAAGGGAGGGGAAGAAGATGTGCACCGAAGTCACCATTTGAGATTACGGAATTATGAGATACGATAATATGAGATTATGTGATGACGTTGATCGCTCTTCTCCTTTTAATCCAGAACACATGTTAGTGGGTGTAAATTCAGCCCCCCATTCCCCTTGGCGCTGCATGAGATATAACATATTGCCGCTCTGCTCCAAATGAAATGCGACCTCCTGAGGAGTTCATTTTTTCTCACCGGTTTTGTTCCGAAAATTTTCAAACGAAAAACCAGGGCAGCCCATGGTTTTAGTGCCTGTAAACTGATGAATTTCCCACCTTTCCGCGCAAACATTCTTTATAGGTAATTTAAGGTCGCCATGCTATGACGTCATAGGTACCTGAAGGTCGATTCTTCGGTCTGGGCGACCCTGCCTACATTTGACGTTTCTTCTTTGTTGTTGGCATCTTCAAGGAATGCACTTCTGCAACTTGCTGCATCCTGAAAGAGGCTGAGGCCTTTGATGTCCGAGTAAGTGGCCTAACTGGAAATGAAATGAAATGAATTTGGAGCCGCGATAGCTCAGTCGGTAGAGCGTTGAACTCTTGAGCGTATGAGTGTAGGTTCGAATCATACAACCGGCGGGATTACCGAGTCCACCCGCGACCAATCGGCATGAGAGGTTGGCGACGCTGTGTGACTCAGCAGTGAAATGCGTCGTAAAAGGACCTAAGATTCTTCCTCTGTCCTGAAATGGGCCGACTGAATTCGGAGAGGTGCCATATTAGAGAGAGAGAGAGAGAGAGAGAGGCGGTCTAAAATAGGAGAGGGGACGCTTGAGATCTGACAGGGATCGTCTGAAGTCGGAGGGGAGCCATCTAAAATTGGAGAGCGGTCGTCTTAATTCGGAGGGACCGTATTAAATCGGCCAGTTGCTGTCTGAAGTTGCAGATGGGCCATCTATAATGTTGTCGAGGAGCTGCCTAAAGCATGTACATCGTTTTATTTACTTTTTGAGTTTTATTTACGTTTATTTACTACATAACAACCACCAAAAATAAACTTTTGAGGCCAACCAAAGCTGCTTGGACCCTACCAATGATTTCGTCTTTACCGAACGCTTTTTGCAGATAAGCCGTCCACATGTGAACCTCACACGGTTTTAACATGTGCTTTGTATTTTGACGTTTTGAGCCACCTGACATTACCTGTACAATACAATGTACATGTACCTGAGTGCAAATATGCCATATAACACCATTAACCATTGATGGAACCTTCTAAAATACTGAGGTTGTGACTTTGATGTCGGCAGCGCTGATGTGAATATCGCTTTAGCACAGCGGATGCCGCTTCGTGTTGTTTGCTACAGCCATTCCACTTTTGCAGTCATTATATATTCTAATGAAATCAGAAGTTCGGACACGAAGAAGGACCAGTTCCGTGTTCCTAAGCCATGGTATTACGTACCATAATCCAATACTTACTCCGCCATAATGGAAGTAGCACATCCAAACGTAGGTGATTGCAAGTTTCAAGCAGAAAAAGTACACTGGAAATTTAGCTTGCGTTATAATTTTGCGGTTCTAACAATATCTATGTTGGTCAAAATCCGAGGAGTTGTTGTCCACCCCCTGTTGGAGACATCCTGGCTACGCCCACGGAGCAGTCCCTGGGCCCCGCCAATCAACTTCATGGAACGACACTCTGGTCTAAAGTAGCGGAAGGGTCGTTTTCAGACTGAGAGGTCTTCCTCGACTGTCTGGAACGGACTCCGCAGAAAAAATGACCGGAGGATGACATCCTCATTCAGGGATCAGGGATCACATCCTATACGGTGACGGCGGCGTTTGATATAGTAATGGGGTGGTGTTGGCTGAATCCAACCAACAATCTCATCTTACCAACTACGCAAAACAAAGAAACATGGTGGGAAATGTGAAATAGAGAACCGGATCCTTCTGCTCAGTGCCGGCCATTTGATACCAATGCGATCATTCATATTGTGCGCACTTGATATATCCACGGTCAAATAACGCGCCTTATATTCGGATGTGATCAACACATAAATCATTGTCCGTGTATATGTGCTCAGTGCGCTTTTTCATGGTCCTGCGCACATGCATTGCACCACATTCCTTGGGTCATTTGAGTCATACCAATCATTTTAATAAAACGACACCCTTGCCATTAGCTCTTTTTCTAAATCTACATCCATAGCATAATTAGTCTGATTAGTCACATTCATCATGAAGCCCCTCGCCCATTTCACGATTATATTCGCATGCTACAATCCTGAACGTGATTTTGCAATTCACATGGCTGCCTGTATATTAGGTGTATAAGCTAGTCAAAGGACTACATACACATTATAAGTAACACCAGGGTATGCAATCATAGCATGAGTTGAGGGCCAAACTAGATATTGAGATTAGTATGTTTGGCAAATGTAAAATACCAAAGACAGCATTCAATATTTATTCGCGTTTTCCCAACACCTTTTGTTGTACTACTTGTTTTTGTGTTATGTGTTGGGGATGAAAAAGCAACTAGGAGGATCTACGTGTACATTATGTCTAGCTAAAGAGCGTAATGCACATGAACATCATTTGTTTGTTACATTACCTTCTTTGTGTGATATAATAACCATTTATTCGCAGAATTGCAATGAGTATCTTCTTCTCCTACTCAAGCGAGACTGTTGGACTGTTCGCAATATCTACTAGTGCTGGCTAAGTTATGAGCAGAGCACACAAATCATCATAGTAGTAATACAAGAGTTGCTGACGAACATCGGTGTACTTTGTCGCTATTTATTTCGTTTTCAGATACTGTGCAGGGCTTTGAAGCTTCACAGCGTAGTAAATCAAGCCTGCCTTTCGTCCCAGCACACATAAGAACATTGGTAATCTTCATGGATATCATAAGATGAGTTGCCAAGTTGAGTTAAGGAAAAATGGAGGGTAACTTTGAGTGGCATAATTGTGTATGCGGAATAGGCTTCTATAAGCCTATTCTTATTCTTTAATAGCATATGTTATGCCCGAAGGTGTTATATTCGTGCTCCTGAACCATTTACCATAAGCATACAACATTTTTCTGAATAGTAATATTGTCATAATTATCATTGGTTCATGTTGAATTGGAACAACACTCACGTTTGCAGGAATCTGTAAGTTGAGGAGGCAGTCGCCCCTTCAACGAGATGCGTTTCGCGTCTGTGCTACGTAGATAGGTAAGGAAGTATCCACCTACGTAGATAGGTAAGGAAGTATCCACCTACGTAGATAGGTAAGGAAGTATCCACCTACGTAGATAGGTAAGGAAGTATCCACCTACGTAGACAGGTAAGGAAGTATCCACCTACGTAGATAGGTAAGGAAGTATCCACCTACTTTCCATGGCAGCAAGGCAGGCATTGTTTTTTTTTATTAAAAAAGTACATCGAGACTTGGATGCGTTGTTTACCTCCACTTCGTCGCTGTTGTAGTTTTATGCAAGGCCCGTATGCGTAGTTTTTAATCGTATGCTATATATGTTGTATTTGACTGTCATATTGATACCATATGCAGGGTTTTTCTAATCGGGTACATATTTTCTGATGGAAAATATGCATACTCTTAAAACACTGGATTTAGTTGAACTTTGAGATGAGAGTGAAACATGTAGTCTTGTTGCCATAAACATTACGCACACGGAGGTTCGTTTTGGCTCCGACCCCTTTAATGGGCCAACACTGCAATGGGGGTTCAAAAAGATAGTCTTGACCTTTTCACCTTTACTTTTGATACGGGGATCAACTGACCTCCCTAACCTGCCCAATCCGTCGCCCCTGCTGAAGCGTATGTAAACCAGTCGCACCAATAGGGGTCTCGTAATGGACAACACTGCACTGGAGTTGTTTCTATGCGCTGCTTATCCTTCTCCAAACGTCCTACTCATTTGTTTTCTGCATCCCGCCACTTACTCAGCACCATCGCTAACATAGCTCACACGCCACACAAAGTCAATTCGCTGATATTTTTCAAGCTCTTTTGTGAAATTGTAGGGCTATGCGAAGTTTCACACTGATTTTGAGTATTCGCGTGCAATCCCCCTTCAACAAGGAGAACGATGTGATACGCAGGTCACGTAAGCAATTAACTTTTCTGTAAGAGTAACAATTTCTGAAGATAATCATAGGGTCGACACCGGTTGGGAACTGACCCATCCTAGGGGTCCTAAGGGTTAAAATTGGAATAATTGGCGGGCCGAACCAACATGGGGGGGGGGGGGAAGAACTCACATGCATCCAAATCGTTGCCCGTGCCTCTTTGTGAAACATGGCGATGGATCAAACGTTCGTTCTTGTAAATAATGGCACACCTCGTACCTGGAGGCTCTTTGCAGAGGAATATTTTATATATAAAATAAAACTCCATCACTATGTATTATAGTACAATATTTACCGGGCTGATATATCATATAGTAGAACCAGAACACAAAGGGAACCCTGCCCCCCCCCCCCCATTCTGGTGTGTGGATTTATCCAAGCAAGGGTCAATTATGTTCGTACGGTGTCCCTGATTTTTCACCAGAAACAATAATTGTTTGAAAGTAATCGGTCACCAGTAGGAGTAATGGAAGTAGTTTAGTCTGGATCGCAATCTCCTTCATTGTCAGATGCGGGAATGCATGCAGATGCATTTCATGGAATACGAATAGCCAGTTAACACTTATAGCTCGTCGGTGCAAATCACATTTGTAGCGTTCTTGAGAATACCCTTGCAGTTGGAAATTATTATATGGCTAGCTTGATCACCATTGTAACCAAGGCTGACCTTGTCGTCACAAGTGCCGCCACATAGAATTGCGTGTCCTATTCTGCTTGTCCTTGCCACATTCATTCACCTATCTTCGTCGATGAAATGACCAGGAATAGGTATGGTTCACATAGTATGTGGTATAGCATATGTCGTATGGCATAGTAGGACCATGTGGAATAACATGGCGTGGCCTAACATGTTCATTGCTTACCACACGTGAGTCACCACACAATTGAAATGTCGGACTGCGAAAGAGCAGCCTCTTGTTGGCAAGCCAGCCATCATTGCTAATTTGAGCGTGGGCGGCAGACGTTGTGCCGACGATTCAGCGCACTGGCCGACCACGCTCAGACGTTGGAAAATTGTGCGATCTAGGAGACAATTGTGCTGCGAAGTGAATCAGCTGTGAGGCGCTGTTTCCCGGAGTGTCTCAGCGAGGATGTTGCTCGCACACACGGTGGTGAAGAGCCGGATTGAGCACGTCGGCCGGGCTCTTCTCGGCCGTCAGCTGCTGCCGTTTGATGGTCGCGCCGGGAGAAGATGGTCTCGTTTTATGCTGTTTACGGCTGCACGGCTGGCGTTGCCAATGTTGTCACTGGCATAGGCTTGATATACGGTGTTGGCTCCAGGCAAGCACGTGCCTAGCTAATCCAATTGAGACGCTGTATCAAGCCCTTCTGCCGATAATGTCAGAATGGTTATTTGGTGTTTCTTTATGATATAGTGGTTGCACAATGCAAATTAATAGCTTATTGTTTGCGCTTAAGTTAGTTGGGTCCAAGTTGAAACACAGAGCACTGATTATGTGGGAAATTTTGATCTGCCAGATAGAGTTTTATCTATAGAGGTGCCTTGCGCATTTTATTCTTCTAGCAATTTTATTCTTTTCTTTTTTATTTTTATTCTCTTCGAGCAATTTTATTTTTCTTTGTGTTCACATTTTATGCCTGCCGAAATAAATTAGAGATATTGGGTGTGCCACGGACCCACATTTTGCTTCGCATTCCTGCACGTGCGACACACGCACAATTTTTGCTCAAAAACCGTCGCGGAATATACAATGCCACCATTTCCAATATATTATCCCAGAAAGAAAGTAACATTCCATAAAACATGCCACAGCTGACATGATAAGCATGGATCATGTACGCCTGGATTGGAAACCAACAGCTGTTTGCGTATCAGCCCACCTAGCGGAGGGTAAGTAAAAACACGGAAACACGGCCGGTTTTAGGCCATGCGCCTTTGGGAGTTCAGGGTACACATTTCGTTTTGGCATTTTTTCCAATTCATTCAGCCATCCCAGGAAGATTGCATCAGCCTTTCATGATACATAATTGACCAAGGAACCTTGCCGTTCTTTCCTCATTGATTTATTACGCTCCGTTCAGAAGTTGTCGTGGTGTGAGGTGAAGACATCTGTTAGAGGGAGCCCACCTCGCCCCAAGGGTCGACCGACCTATGCTGATATTTTGATGATCTTTATCTTGAATCTTTATCTCTTATCTCTCTATCCTTATCTTTATCTAGAAATTATTGGACGGGGCAAAGTACATGAAGGCAATGGGCGGACCAAAATGAATTCGGGGGCACATTCCATTGGCTCCCATGTTAGAAGTTGAAATAATTGCGGGGGTGGATTAAGCAAACATTGAGGTGGCAGTTCCCCTCAAAAGTATATAAAACACCCATGAGTCGAACGACTGGCAAGTGGTAGCGAATCGACGAGAGGTAGTGGCGTTGCCAGCTAGGGTATGTTGCAAGGGCTGATCCAAGGAGGAGGAAGCGAAAGTTGCGCCCAGTGGGAGCAAACGAAAGTCGGTTCCAATGTACCCCTCCCTCGAATTTCTCAGCGCAACGCGCTCCTCGGCCTGGGAACGGCAGTCCTCTGGGAGTCCGAACTCACGCCGCGAATTTTTTGGCGAAAGGCACTCCTCAAGACAAAAACAAATTGTGCCCCTCTAGGAGATCGGAGTGTGCCCCGTCCAAATGTTCTGGACCAAGAGCGTAATTTCTCTGGAGAAATTACGTCTCCTTGGCAAAATCATAACTCTGTCAGTGGCATGGTGTAGGGGGAGGGGGCTTGTGCCCTTCTTGGAACTTCCGCTCAATGCTCTTTGCGGATTGGTGGGTACGCCGAAGTCTGTACTCTCCCATTTAGTGGTGTAACCTACTCCACCGGAAAATATCAGCCACATAAGCAAGGAGGGTGGGGCGAAAGCGGAGCCGCTCATTCTTATCTTTGAGGGTGAAACTGCCCCCTCAATTATTGCTACCCCCACCCGCAATAATTTCAACTTCTAGCATGGAAGCCTATGGAATATGACCCCCCCCCCATTCATCTTGGTCTGCCTATTGCCTTCATGTGCTTTGCCCCTCCGATCATTTTAAGACATCAACATCGGTGGGCCGACCCTTTCGGCGAAATGGGCTCTCTCAAACAGATACATTCACTTCGAATCACGACAACTTCGGAACGGAGCGTAATAAATCAATAAGGAAAGAACGGTAAGGTTCCTTGATTCATTCTGCATCATGAAAGGCAGATGCAATCCTCCTGGGAATGCTGAATCAATTGGAAACAATTCCAATGCGAAATGCGTACCCTGAACGCCCATAGGCGCACGGCCTAAAACTGGCCGCGTTTCCGTGTTTTTACTTACCCTCCGCTAGGTGGCAGGTTGGTGCCGCTGATACACGCAGATCAAAGGCGCCGACGCGGAGTTTCCAATCCAGGCGTACATCATACATGTGAAAAGTACAGCCTACATTGATGCATGCACCGTTCGTGCCTGGATGTGGCCATTTTGTGCTGAGCCAACCGCGGTAATACTGTCTTCCTGTCTTCCTGCTTCTGAGGCCTGTCTCCCTGATTCTGTAGCCTGTCTTCCTGCTCCTGTAGCCTGTTATCCTACTCCTGCAGCCTGTCTTCTTGTCTTCCTGCTCCTGATGCCTGACTTCTTCTTCCTGTAGTCTATCTTCCTGTTCCTGTAGTCTGTCTTCCTGTTCCTGTAGTCTTTGTTCCTGTTCCTGTAGCCTGTCTTTCTGTCTTCCTGTTCCTGGGGCTTGTCTACCTATTCTTGTAGCCTATCTTCTTGTCTTCCTGAGGTCTGTCTTTCTGTTTCTGTACCCTGTTTACCCGTAAACACGGTGATCCTGTAATCCAGTAGAGCTGAACCACCTTCAAAAATGCACCGGAATATCACATCTGTCTGTTCCAATCCAGAGTACCCAGGCCTCGGGTGTCAAAATGCGGCCGGTTCCTCAGCTAGGCAGTTGTAACAGGTGCTGAGCCCAGCTGAGGTAGCGGTGCCAGGAACCCGACCCTCAGCTGAGGTTGATGTGCTAACCCCTCCCGATCCCTTCTGATCCCTGAGAGACAGATGTGCCACCCTTCTGATCCCTGGCATCTGATACATCTGATCTGATGTATCAATTCATTCCGACCCCTGTAGAGGCAAATATGCCAATCCCCTCCGATCCCTGACAGACCCGTCAGATGCACCAATATCTTGCGATCCGTGGCAGAGACAGATGCGCCCATTCTCTCCCGGTCCCTGGCGGAGACAGATGCGCCAATCGCTCCCGACCCGTGACAGAAGCAGTGTGCCAATCCCTCCTGACCCATTGCAGAGAAAAATGCACCAATCCCAGTGTCGAGCCGTTCTCGTCAGCGACGACTCGCCGTCTACAATACCGCCGCCGGCGCGGCTAGCTGTTAGCGCTTTGTGCTGACTCAATATTATGTCTACTTAGCTCAGAGACAGGATGTGTCGTGTTGTTGGGCTGGGGTGTGGACTCGTCGGTGACAGTGTTGACACAGTGTTGTCACAGTGATGTCTGCAAAACAGGCAGGCTGACTGAACCACTGCCGAGCTTTAAATGAACAGCACCGGCCAACGATTGGTGCCAATTTGCGGCGGTGAAGTCGGTGAGCCGGCAGCTGGTGAGATCGGTGCAGCCCCGTATAGTCCATCGGCGGTGAAGTCGATGAGCCGGCAGCTGGTGAGATCGGTGGAGCCCCGTATAGTCCATCGGCGGTGAAGTCGATGAGCCGGCAGCTGGTGAGATCGGTGCAGCCCCGTATAGTCCATCGGCGGTGAAGTCGGTGAGCCGGCAGTTGGTGAGATCGGTGCAGCCCCGTATAGTCCATCGGCGGTGAAGTCGATGAGCCGGCAGCTGGTGAGATCGGTGCAGCCCTGTATAGTCCATCGGCGGTGAAGTCGGTGAGCCGGCAGCTGGTGAGATCGGTACAGCCCCGTATAGTCCATCGGCGGTGAAGTCGATGAGCCGGCAGCTGGTGAGATCGGTGCAGCCCCGTATAGTCCATCGGCGGTGAAGTCGGTGAACCGGCAGCTGGTGAGATCGGCGCAACCCCGGAGGCCATCGGCGGTGGAGTGGGCAGTACTCTGTGGATCACTGGCACTGGAGTCTTAGTGAGACCAGGAGCGATGGAATCGGAGTCGGACCAGCAGTTCTGGAGTCGGAATCAGACCAGCAGCGATGAAATTGGGTTCGGACCAGCAGCGCTAAAGTTAGAGTCCGACAGGTAGCGGTAGATTCGGAATTCGACCAGCAGCGGTGGAATCAAAGTCTGACCAACAGCATTGGAATCGTTGGAGCTTTTCCTATCAATCGGTCTGAACCGAAGACTGGACAGCCGTGCTCGTCGCGTCACCGATGCGGGGCAGGGTAGGAACTGACCCTCTCCAAACTTCATAACATTTTGCATTGCGCCTATGACTTCGCATATAGCGAACTTACCTAAAACACTCTCATCCCCTCCCTTCCATCATGCAAAACCCGTCGCGATGCAAGTGTGGACAACCTTTCTAAACTAAGCTAAGCAGTTGGACTAGACCTGTTGGGAAACGTTAATTAACTTCCAAGCACCTCCCCTTTTATCGATGGACCCAGACAACAACAAAAAAAACATATGTCAGCTGACTTGGCTTCACTAAGCAGCTTGATTCCCACTCGGACAGCTTTGTGCGGACTGCAACTTAAGAATTGTGTAATTGATTTCAACTGAGAAAAATGCCACCCCAGAGATGGCACATTGCCAAAAGGATTAACTGCTTAAGTTGTTTAAAACCAGATTTGAAGTGTTGCTTTCCCAACGGGGGTCCAAGTTCATATTTTCAAGGCATATTTTCAGATTGAATATGAAAATGACAAGTTAACATTCGCCGGATACCAAACTAGGGTCTCCAGACCCTCCGACACACCCGGTCTCTCCACCCATGCTCCCAGGTATAATATTTAAGGATTAAAATCGCCAGGGGAGGGTGAGAGAGGAAGGAGTGCTGGAGTCCCATCTGCATGGAAAATGTGATCCTGGGAAGCCAATCTACGTTTGATGCTGTGTGTACTTAACGTGTACATACGCCTGGGCGTGGAATTTCCTACCAAAAAAATGATATAACAATGAGTCTAAGCACTCGTTTGATGTCGATTTTGTAAATGGAACCTATATACAAACCTGTCGGAGAGGAAAGGCAGCAAGATATAACAATTCAAGTTATCGCTCTCTCTATTCTCCTGCTAAACGTATGCCTGTTTGCGTGTTTGTCGGCATCTGACGCTTTGTTGTGAACGCCAACTGGTAATGGATCAGAGCATCGTTTCATCCTGCCAGAAGCCTGACGACCGCTGGCATTCTCTCCACGGTTGATAGGTATCTGCAGCGTCATTTGCAGTGATAGCTTCTTTCCCAATCCCGCGGCCTACCGGCGAAACAGTGTGGGCGGCGCCATTAGCCGTGATTGTGCATAAGGTGCGTCGTGAACCACCCAATAAACAACAACGGCAGTGATAACTTTGTCCTACCCGGTAAAGCTTCTACGTCAATGTCGAGATCTAGTTGCCATTTTTTTCGCCTTTTGTCTTCCATTAAGCCATAGAGCAATAACAGGGAACAATTTACTCGGTACATACATACAAGAAAGCCACACTGCAGAATCTGCTGATGCATGCATAGCTTGCCATAAATGAAGACCTTCTTGCATGGCTGCTTACGACGTGCCGCTCTGTTAAGTGTGCAATCTGTTATCATAATTTGCATTACATAGTTCATCAGATTTGAACTTGGATTTAGCTTGTAGTCCGAAGACGTTAAGTCGTCAAATCTTATCAAAGAATGACCGTATTGACAGAATTGAGCTTAGGATGAATACGTCGATCTAATTTGGAAACTTGTATTGTCTTAAGCCCGTGCCCATGCGTAACTGCATTGTCCTAAATCGACACGCAAAGACATAAACTCATTCACCACTAATCGAACGTAATGGGCTCTATCACCGTTTTGATGTAGATATAGATGAAGTAAATGATGACGATATCCATCATATGTATGGATAAATATATATAAGTGTTCTTCTTTGCCCACGGGCGAATATAATATATGAGCTTCGATTTCGGACTTGTACGTTTTCCATCACCTTGTTCGTAGGAGCATGGTACAAGAACTGGACAGGCGTACCCTTGGTGGCAATAGGTCTACTAAGCAATTTTCCTGAATTTGTTTCCCAAATGAGGTACATAAGTTTTATATTAGAAACACGTAAGCTTCGTCGTGTTGCAATGAGATGGTCTCTTAACAATTTTTGCCTACAAGCGACCCTGGAATGCTGGTCTTGTGAGGTAAGCATGATCGTGCTTTGCCTATCTATTTTACCATCTATTTGCGATCTATTTTACTTTCCCCAGGGACCAGATAATATATTGGATCATGTATAACAGCTGGAAATTTGCAGTTCGGTGTGGGTGGCTGTTTTTTTCTCACCTCCGCAGACATGTCGCAGTAGGGTCGTCGTTTACTGAGCTCGATAAAGCACTATAGGTGATGGCTATCCGATATGTGATGACCTCGCATGGGACTCAGCGCTCAGCGTGGCTGAGAGATGTGAATTCCCGAAGACTCAGACATCATGACTGATGAACAGTCCGGCACATTTAGCTGCTGACTGGTTTACACGAGGCTCATAGCTGAGGTTCCCTACAACATCGATGCTTATAAAACACGAACTAGCTTGTGATTCAAATCGTATGGTTCAAAAAGTCAAGCAAAGACATCCGAGATCATCTACGGCTAGTGACCTCAGATGATCTTGAAGAGGTTAAAGTTGGTAGCGTGTGACCGGTCATCTAAATTCATCTGAAGTCATCTAAAGTGATCCAAAAACATGACGTTTTATTAATTGTGTTCGAAGAAATGCATTCATTAATGCATTGTGCATGTTGCTGCCGCATACGAAGAGGGTACTCCAGCGCACCTTTTGCGTCATATTTCCATGATTTAACCTTGTGATGACCTGAAATTTCGGACAACGGCACATGAAATTTTGATCTACCATATATCTTCTAGATCTATCGCTGGAACAATTTGGTAGGAAATGACCAATACTAATTTTAATTTTAATGTTTGACCTTGATCTGGCCTCACTGCAAAGCCTCACATCTAAAAAAAATGTCTTGTATCACTTGGACATTTATCAATACGCTTACACTCGTACATTCCCAAAGCTGGAGTTTCGGCAGTACTTTGAATATTGTCTTAAAAACAGCACTTTTCGAATCTGATGACTTGAATTTGGCCTCGTCTAGCTTGGTGGCCGTTGATGTCTAAAACGAAGTAACCACAAAAACGCTGTTCAATCTTCTACAGCTATGGTGGTTTTCGCGGTTCCGCGCGCCGCGGTTTTTGCTTCGTCTTCGAAAACTATCATAAACGGTTAATTTGTCCTCCCTCGTATTCGAGAGCGTGTTGGGCGATACGCCTATCCCCCTGTGCCAGGCAGAGGGGAAACGAGTCTTGGAGTAGCGCAAGTGTTAGTTTTAAAAAAACAGCAGAGGGCAAATGCTTGACAATTTAGGGGGGCCCGTGTAAAGGCCCGTGTAAAGGACGTACACAGCTGAGTGTCCTCCGTCTTTATATCTTCGATAATGATGTCTCGGGAGTGCATGAAGTTCCTCGGGAAGCATCGGAAGTAACTTTGGTGTTCTTCCCCATCGTGATTGCTAGTCACGTACCAGTGTGGAACTCTCACTAGTTCACGCTGAATGAGCTCGGGCCGCGTCCAAGTTCTTCTGACGGCCTCTCGTTTCGCTCGTTGCCTTGTCTCACCAAAACCAGAAGGCGGAAGTGACGGGCACGATGCGTATCCAGGGGTGTTGTTTAATGAATTGGCGAACGGTGTACCATTGTGCTGTAAACTTATGAAAACAAAACCGGTGAACGATCTAGCGCGACGTGCCAAGTGCAATGAAACACAATCAACTGAGATGTAAACAAAATCGGGTGACATAGCAAACGCACGGTTAGCTGGCGACCAACGAATCAGTTTGGGCTCATGGGCGTCACCTTTTTCAGCATGGTGTTCGTCGATGTCGAGCGGCGTCCAATTGGTCGCCGTATTCTGCGATGGAAGGCGGAACTTCCGTCACGTGTGAGCCGTCCTTTAACGGGAACACGTGACAGCTAAAAACGAAACAGTTGTGGTAATGCCGGAACATTATCTATCAGAACACACCGAGGCGTTTTATTCCATTTATGTGTAGAAGTAGACCAATTAATTTCAATTGGTCTACATCTACAAGCACAGTGCGCAAGTGCAGTGACTCTTGCAGCGAATTCAAGCTTCCCCGGCGTGGTCTTGCGAGCACATCATTCTAGAAGATGCCCGATGGATGCCACCAGTCGGCCATAATTATGATCGTCAACTACAACAATGAAGCATGATCGTTGGTCTGTCATAAGAGTTGTCCCAGTGACTGTAAGTGGTGGCATATGGTGAATACGAGGTGACAGTTTGGCGACAGCACGCGAGCTTTGTCAATGCTGGATGTCTGTGCAACACACTAACCTTTAGTACATATGCATATGCAAATATACATACATATACATATATATACACACACACACACATATATATATATATATATATATATATATATATATATATATATATATATACATATATATATATATATAGATAGATAGATAGATAGATAGATAGATGGATAGATATATAGATTGTGTGTGTGTGTGTGTGTGTGTGTGTGTGTGTGTGTGTGTGTTTGTGTGTATATTTGTGTGTGTGTATGTATGTGATTCTTAGTTAGCCCTATCTCTTCCAATACAAGTGATATTAACAAGCATCATGTTTTCAAGGCACGCCACTTCCCCAGTTTTCAACAAAATCCTGAAGCTTGTCTTGCGTGGGAGTCCGCTGCCTTCCCCCACCTACTTCAATCGGGCCCAGCCTAAAAATGCTCCAGTACTGCCACGTTGATCAACACATGGAAACATGTTATACGGAGAGAATGAAAGAAGTAGCGATGATATGGATTCGCCACATGATTTCGCATCAAAATAGGTGGAGCCGATGCACACGATGATCTCCAATGTCGCCAAATCCGCCTTCATTTTGTGGTCCTCTTATTCGAACGTTGTTCCCACTGATGTTTTTCTTCTTCATTTTCTTTGTGCCCGGCAGCGCCATTCATCTTTGTTCGTGGAGACTCCTATATATTACTGACTTGCTACACGATCTCCCGCCTAATACATGTCGCTGGCCTAACGAATCGTCTGGAAGTGAAAGTAAGACCAGTGTCTCTTCCCAGCCCTGTGCTAGAAAGATGGCTTTCGTCCCGCGTCAGATACAGCCAGAAAAACAAATAAGACAAAACAGATGAAGCGTTTCAACTACTCGGGAAATGCAAGTAGCTGTGAAGCCTGTCTGAACAGCATTTTCAACTGGATTCCTCCCTTGCCGGCTGCAATTTCTGGATGCTGCCTATTGTGTTGCAATCAAGATTGCAAGATCAAGATGTCAAGAAGTGCAATTTACAAGCATTGTGTATTGACTACGTCCTTAAAAGGTTGACAAATCTTCGATCGTTGAACTCTGTAAAAGCCTTCACCACCCCGTACTGCCTGAGTGTTATCAGAAGTGCTAACGCTAACTAATAGTCGATAATGTCATTGCTGGTTAGAATCTCGGATAAACATTGGTCAGAGCACCACCGCCCTTTTTCATCTGAACACGTTCACAACAAACGCTCACGTTTGCACAACACAACAAACAGCAGTTGTCGATTGGGAAGGAAGGTCAGCCAACACAGCACTAGAGCCATCAGCACGTGCGTATTATCGTGGGTCTGGTGAGCACCAAGCTCACGAAGCCCCTCGGGAGGAGCCCTTCCTTGCCATCGGTAGTGTTTACGTGCTGTTTGTTCAGGCTGAACACGAAGCAGCATCTTGGTCCATCATCGGGGAAGCGCGAATCACGAAAATATGCGACACATGTCGCTGCCTAAAAAACAACCCGCCCTGCATGCCGAATGTATTTCAAGGAAAGTCATTCCAGAAATGGAGGCTAGAGATGTTTGCAGGGCGCCCTTGCTAGCCTGAAGCACGAGTTTCGCAAGATGAAAAAGACAGCACTGAAGTCACACATGTCCAACACAGTCCGCCTTCCCGCTATGCTTTCCAATGATGTTTCAGTAAATATTTATAATATATATTATTGACAGGTGCTATCATGACAGCTTGCCACTTCGTCATGACATTGTCATCTTGTCACGACGGCTTACGTAGCCATTTGTATGTCATACTCCATGCATCACTGAACAGTCTTAGTAGTAATGCTGCTGCTGAGGTGATAGGGTAGGAAGCCAACAATTCGTCATGTACCTCAGATTGGAAAGTCTTTAACTTGTTCATGAATTGGAAAGGTTCTCACGCGACAGCCTACTGATTTCGGCCAGTTGCCACTGCTGTGGGTGATCGTTGGCCATCCTTACACTTATGTTAATTCAAAGCGGGATTATCTGCCGGCCTTTTAAAATGCACCTGCGTACTTTGCAACGAATATTTGTTTTCATTAAAGTAATGATTGTGGGGAAGTGGAGCTTATACTACAAACAGGAACCAAACGTTGGTCCATTTGAGTGTGCCATGTTCTGTAAAACCAGTTGAGCTTTTGATTCAATTGATGCACTACATATGAAGGAGACTCAGGCATGCTCTAGATAGTGCAGCTACCAGTGCCATTCAAACTTCAATGGGTTTCATTGTGTTCATGTCATACAAAGGTAGCTAACCTACTTTTTCATGGTTTTTAGGTATGTGTCCAAAGACAAAAGCGGTGAGCTTTCCCCAGACGTATGATACCGTTGATGTGTATGGGACAGCAGACCAATACGAACTGATCATGCATCGAGTACAATGCACGTTTAATTCATGGTAAAAGTGGTTGGCGATGGTATGTAAATACAATTGCATCATCATTATCATCACCATATATTGTCAAAGCAGGGGGCCACTTGGACTTGTACAAGGCAATGACACCACAAGATAAAAATGTATCTTTCGTGCACCTATATTAGAATGCGCATGCACACCTGCACACAAACACACACTCACACACATACATATGTTCATGGGTGCATACGACTAAACTGAGACTTATAGCATCCAATAAACTTACTGTGCACATCATGCTGTTACATGTCATCATCCACACACTCCCGGTTCAAAGTCACCTGCCAATGATAATGGGGAGATCGCTTCACCATCATGAATGAACTGGATGTCAGGCAGTATTTGAAATAATTTTTATTGACTCCGAAATTACTATGCCTGCTCGTAGTGTGTTTCAAGAATGTACTACCCTTTCACTAAAGAAAGCACTTCCTACGAGTAAACGGAAGCTAAATTTCTTTATTTTATGTGGATGTCCTCTCGTATTCCTCACATTTTAAAACTCAGACAAGTCATGAAAATCAACCTGCTCATATCCTTTGAGTATCTTGAAGATCCGTATGAAATCACCTCTCTTTCTCCTGTTTGTTGGCGAAAGCATACCTAAGAGTTTTAACCTATCAACATATTTTACACTATGCACCCCTTGCCATTTTATCAACCCTTCGTTGAACCCTCTCCAAAAGCTGAATATCCCGCCCAGTACATGGGCTCCATACTTGAATACAATATTATTTGTGTGGCCTAACAAATGAGCTATAAAGGCTCTTTATCACTGCTCCACTTTCATAACCAACATGCCTGTTTGTAGCACGAAGGATTTTGAAACATTTATTAGCTGCTTCCTCACATCGCCTCCGAACTTTAAAATTGTCTGGTACATTAACCCCTAAGTCTTTCTCCTCTGCTGTCGTCTTGAGGTTATGCCCGTTCATTTCGTAAACATGACCTGGATTGTTTGTACCAAATGATGTCTCGTACAATTGTCGTAATTAAATGTCATTTGCCAGTCTTCTGACCATGTAATAAGATGATCAGCCTGTAATGTTTTTTTATCGTCTCGAGTTTCCATTGTACGATAAGTTTAATATCATCCGCAAACTTATATATTTTACATTTTACTTCTTGTTGAATCATATTAGTATAAATAATGAACAGTAGGGGGCCAACAACTGACCCCTGAGGAACTCTACTGCAAACTTTCTGCCAAGAAGATGGCGTGTCATTTAGCACCACCCTCTGCATTCTATCGCTAATCCATGTCAATATCCATCCAGAAATTCCGTGTATTTTTATTTTATTTGTAGTAACAGTTTTATGTGTGGAACTTTATCAAACGCCTGGTTAAAATATAAACATGCAACGTCGACAGGCACGTCGACATCAAGGCATTTTGCAACACACTCCAAGTATTCCAAATCTCAGCAAACCCTACTCCTGTAACAACTTAAATGCCCCACTCTAACTCTTGGAACAAATCCGAAGTATTCTTCTCCAAACGTCCTTATCTAACGCCGTGCTGTGTGTCATTGATTATGTCCTCATAATTGAAGTGGTCCAGTATTTTTCTCTTTATTACTTTCTCAAATATCTTACACAAAATACATGCTAGGCTAACCGGCCGATAGATTCAGTTTTTGACTAATTTCCTTTTTTTAAAGCGGTGTAATGTTTGCTCTCTGTCAATCGACCGGGATTTCAGTAAACATCAAAGATCTATTGAAAATAAAGCATAATGGCAGAGCTAGCTCCTCTGTGAGCTCTTGGAAACCTGCGCCATAAATCTCATCCGGCTCTGGTGCTTTGCTAGGTTTAATTCCATACTGTAGTTATTTGGCTTCATCTATGTCAAATTCAAATGAAGTGAACAAAGTATTTGTGAGAGCGTGTTCTATATTCGATAAAATATCGGTGTTTTATTTCGTAAACATGGAACAAAAGTCTTGTTCGTACCATGGCAGCGACGGACTGTGCAGTGTTCTTTGATTATACATAGGCATCTGCTGTTTAGTATTCTATAAAACATGGCTTGGAAGTGCAAATAGTTATACAATAAAAGCATTCAACAGCGCAGAGATCGACAACCTGATCACATTATAAAGCCTTTCATCTTAAATTGAGAGATTGGCTGCTCCTGCCTTCAGCTTTCAAATGCGGACACGACAAATGGATTTCCGTAAACTGAACAATGTGATTAACATCACAAAGTCCATTTGCATGAACGAATTTGCCCCTGCTGCCGTTCACTGGGCGGCTCCGGCACGTCGGCCGCTCCCGGGGTAATCGAGGGGGCTGGCTGGCCAACGCGCGCTGTCCGCTGGCGGTCAGCGCCGGTGTACGACGCGGCCGTGTTTGTCCGCGACGGCGCGACGGACGGCGCTGTGTTTACCGAGCTCCGGGCGTGCCGGCGTGTCCGGCGACGCGCCGCTCCGTCCGCCGGCGTGTCTGGCGACGTACCGCGCCATCAGCCGGTGTGTCTGGTGACGTACCGCTCCGTCCGCCGGCGTGTCTGGTGACGCACCGCTCCGTCCGCCGGCGTGTCTGGCGACGCACCGCTCCGTCCGCCGGCGTGTCTGGTGACGCACCGCTCCGTCCGCCGGCGTGTCTGGCGACGCACCGCTCCGTCCGCCGGCGTGTCTGGCGACGCACCGCTCCGTCCGCCGGCGTGTCTGGCGACGCGCCGCGCCATCCGCCGGTGTGTCTGGCGACGCACCGCTCCGTCTGCCGGCGTGCATACACACACCATTGTTGGCCTGTCTCACGTCAGGCCACACCCATTGTCGCCCCGTCCGAAGCGACGGCAATTACCCTGGCCGTCCTCCCTGGCCGGCCCGACCCGGCCCGGCTGATTGGAGCGCGAGGGAGGCCATCACCCGGCGATGAACGCATCTCGCGTCGTCTGCGTCCACAGGTCCGCACGCCTCGTTCGCCGCCCAGCCCCGAAATCCGAATCCGGCGTGGAGTGAGACAGAGAATAGCGCTTGTCGTGTCAGTTGTTCTCTTATGAGAATCTGTCGTGGTATCCCGGAGGTGTTAGTTGTTGGATGCTTTATTACTAGCTCAGATTATGTATTTTTTATGATTTCTTTATACTACAAACAGCAGCTAGGTAGCTCCTATTGATGTAAATATTGAGAACACTGTATTAAGATCAACATATATATTAGCCTGTGTCGAGAATTTTCAAAGTGGTGTTATCAAAAACGGCTACTGTATTTATTTTGCCTTGATATGTGCCTAACATTTTGGCATCAAAATTAGATCGCTGGGCAATCGGAATTTTTTCTCAAAATGCGTTTGAAAAAGACTGTTTTCAGCATTCGGCGCCATATTGGCTGTGATAACCAATCCAGATAAATGGGTCAAATAGTACCTCTTTTTGATCGTCTCGACGAGCTGAGTCGATTGAAACAACGCAATATTGTCGGAAAATCGATAGTTCAGAAAATATCGGTTATCTTATGTCGTCTAATACACCAGCAAATGTCCATTTCGGGGCATACAAGGAACTCTGAGGTTTAAACAAGTAAAATAATGATACAGCCGCCGTTTCTGCACTTACTCATTTGAAGACTTCAGCATCACTCACTGGGCATAGAAATAGACAAAGCTTCATATTTATTCGCTGTTTGAACTACATAGCAGCATGATTGAGGGAGGTTGCTTTGTACGCATGTGCATCACATACCAAATACCTACCTATTCGTTGCATGTTGAGACATTCAGATAGCCTTTCCACATCACGTTCAGACGAAAATCAGTTACGTTGGTGATAAAAATGATTAAAATTCGCCGTGATTATTGAAATTCGCCGTGATCGCCATGGGACCATCGATGCCTATTTTTTCCCAAAGGGACACATCTCATACATCAATCAATTAACACTGGTATATCCAAGGCAAACATCGCGCGAAGGTGCGGAGCACAACTGACTGGGCGGCATAGAGCACACCAGTTCTATCTTTCATGGAACTCACAGTCGTTTTAGGATATTATCCACGTCCCTCTTAGTTGTTAGCACGGGCAAAAGCTGCCGGTGCATGTAGCCAGCCCGGATGTAGCCGTCCCTCCTCTCCCTCCCGTACACGGTTTTTGCAGCAAGCGACACCTATTTCACGCATCGTTCAACTGACGACCGTGCACGGGAAACTGTGGAACTGACATTGTCATGTCCACATAGCCATCAAGTTCGGAGCTTGGCGTGTGGCACGTGAGGGCCGGTTCGAAGGCGCCGTCCTAGGATATCAACTCTTGCAGACTCTCCGCGGTCTCATTTAGTCTCGAAGTTCTCCTGGGACGAACGCTGGGGTTTCCACGATCATTTTTGCCGCGGATGCACCTGATACGTTCAACAGCGAACTGGCGCTCTGCTCTGTCATCGCTACAGAGAAGTGTCTGGAGCACCATTTCGCTGTGAGCATACCAGGCACTGGAGTGGAAGCACGGCATCACCATGCTCACGACTTCCCCATGCTGCAGCCGAGTGAGCTGCAGCTGGCGCAGCACATGCCGCGGCCCATCCAGCCAGTTGTGCTGCACCTTCGCGCGAAACCACATCGGATAGTAAACCCCCACAACGAATTCAACGATACGCCGGAGGTTTTTGCACGCAGTGTCTCCCAGGCCATGATCTGGCACGTACAGCCTCAGCATTGAGTTGGCCGTAGTGAGCCACCGGCTGTGATCCAGCCGTCCGATCTCCATCAGAGCCAGATCGACAGGGACACACCCCTGCCGTATCGCTCGGCACATCTGGTAGCCGTAACTTTGATCATGGCTGAGGTCTTTTGCCACATCTGGTGGTAGAGACACCAACTCCTCCTCTGTGATCACTTTTTCGAAGTATGTTATGGGGAGGTGTGAATGAAGTGAAACCCAAGTCGAGTCTGAATGTTTTCTAATGCGTGGTCGTGCTTCAGGCTTACCTTTTACTGTTTTAGCATTGAAATTGCAAAGTAGTATTTATATCTCCGAATGAGGAAGCTGTAAAAACAGCAAATGTGCCGTACTTTCACTTTTTTCTAAAGGTAGATGTGGGACTACAAATTGGCCAGATGTCCGCTGATGGGAGATATAAAACTATCTTTATTTTCTAAGCTATCGATTTTTCGACCATACTGCGCTGTTTCAACCGACTCAGCTCGTCGAGACGATAACAAAGAGGTACAATTTGACCCACTTATCTGGATTGGTTCTCTCAGCCAATATGGCGCCCAATGCCGAAAACAGAGTCTTTTTCAAACGCATTTTGTGAAAAAATGCCGATCGCCCAGCGATCTAATTTTTATGCCAAATTGTTAGGCACATATCAAGGCAATATAAAAACAGTAGCCGTTTTTGATAACCCCACTTTGAAAATTATCGACACAGGCTAATATATATGGTGTTTAGCAAAAGTTGCACCATTTTCTCCAGCAAACGCTTGGACAATGCCGTGCAATTTATGAAATGTCCGGGTGCTGGCTTTGCGCGACTGGTGGGTAATGATGTCATGCCATGATAGATGACAGTGTATAGCGATTACATACGGGACTGGATTTTCATATGCTCTAGGGCAATTCAACGCTTTTGGTTCTTGGTTCTGGCACTACTGTATGAGAAATAGCATTCGACCCCGGTGCAGGGTATCCCAAGGGGAGTTTTTTAGGCGTGCCGGACCATGAAGGTCATTTGCGCCGCCTTTAAAGCGAGTACGTTACCTGTCTGTCTATAAAGCGAGCGTGTGTGATTGGGCAGTGGACATTTACGTTAGGAATTTTACGTTAGTTTGCGTGATATTTTAGGTGCTGAAGGCGATGGTCTGGGTTGGGGACAGTTTCCTGTTGTTTAAATGATTTAGTTTTACTTTACTCCTCCACAAAATAATTTGTAGTTTTGGGTGGGGTTGGGGTGTTGGAGTGACGAGAAGTTGATTTGCCAGGGTGCCGGCTTTAGCCTACTCTTATCGAAGAGCACCGAGGGATCTTTACCGTGCGAACAAGGAGGTAATTGTTCACACCGCCTATCACGCCGGCTGCCGCGGTTTAGTTGTTAGTAGCGGGTTAGTCTAGCATGCCATGCAGGGTTGTCAGTTGGGTTAGTACGGTGTTTTGCAATTCGGCTCTTCTATGTCCGCTGTTCCTCTGGGTAGCCGTTTACGTTATGAGTTGCTGGGTAATCGGCTCATCTACGTTCGATGGCTCCTCTGTGTAGTCGTTTTACGTTATGCTAATTTTTATTTTTATTTTTCGCTTTGTTTTCTAAGCAAGTCGGTTCATCTACTTCCGACGGCACCGCTAGGTAGCCATTTATTTCTAATTGAGAAGCAAATCGGCTCATGTACGTCCGACGCCATGCGGGAATGGCTATTTACGTGTTTCCTTGAGTGTTTCGCGGTCATGCATTGCGAGTTGATGTGAGTGTTGGTGGTGTGGTGCCGGGCATTTTCCCGGATGGATGCCACTGATTAAGATAACTTCAAGCCGGAAAAGGAGTACGCACTAGAGTGTCCATGGAGCAACGTCTTGCGCTGACAAATTCCAGGGTGTGCATTCGCACATCCTGAAGAGGCACCTTTTCCACTGAATATTTCAGCCTTCGGTTGAAATTTTAAAGGAAGGGGAGAGGATTACATGAAGCATCCTAGAGGCTCACCGCATCTCTATGGGGTGGGGGGGGGGGGGGCTTTCGGGTCCCAGGGGAGGATCAGTCCTTCGTTTCCCTTGGATCCGTTCCTGCCTGTAACCGCACGAGGAATCCTCCATTCAAGCCCGCAAGTACGTTCTGGTACAGGCTTAGGCAGCGCCAACCTCGACTGTAAGGAATGGACAACTCTAGTTTGCTAAATTTTGGTTTGCGACGGCAATGCGAATCGTGTTGCATCCCGGCTCGTGCGCAGCATTTTGCCGTCTCCCTCAATGCAGGGAGATGTTGCAGTCCCTTGGAATTTCCACAAAGAGAGTGCTGGCGACAAAAACAAAACAATTGCGGTCCGCGTGACAAGATATTCGTTGACAATTTGCTACATTTCCACCTGTAGTTCAATGATCGGATGAGGTTGACGTGTTATCCTCGTTTCGAAATCTCATGAAACGGTGCCCGAAATACTATTTTCGGTGCATACGTGTAACACTAACGCCAAATTAAATGTCCGCGTTAAGGTTAGCAACATAATAGCTCATAAGGCGAAACATGTCACCTGAGGTCATGCTGGGTTCATGACCTCGAATGACCCAGAAAAGCTCAAAGATATATGCAAACAAGTTCACTTGGTTATCAGCTATCTTACCACACGGTTAATTGCCGATATTTCGCGATGTCAGCGAAAATGGCTTCGCATGTTCCTTCCTATGGCGCCACAGGTCAATGACCTGACATCTTCAAACGTTTTATACCATAGATTGGGAACGGATATCCGATCAGCTGCTTCCATGCTGATGCGCACAACTTCGCTGTAATCGCGACAAAGCCTCACCCACTGGTCGATCACACACTGCACGGCTGAGAGAACAAGCATGGGAGATGGGCTCAGACTGAAAAGTGATGTGGGACGTCGTTGATCCCTCAGATCTTCGAAATGACAAAGCTAGGGACACGAAGAGTTGAGGGCTGGTTATCGGACAACAAGCTCTACCGTGAGGGCAATTATCTCGCATCTGAAAATTGTACTTGACGTCTTTCGAACCATTATACCAGAATTAAATATTCTGGCAACCCTTAGCAATGCGACTTAATAGGTATTATTTCCAGCTATGCTACTGTGCTTGTAGCACCACGAACACAATGTGCTGTGAGTTTGACATTCATATCACTCACAGATTCTGGACTACAAAGGCTTCGAAGTTTGTCGTCTCGGGTCGCTCAGACAGATTTCAAGTGCAATAGCAAAAGTTCCTGGTGGCTATTTAAAGGATTCTGTCGTGCGATACGTAAATGGTGTACTTCACGGCAAGTCGACAAATTGACACTTCACACCAACATCCTCGATGCACACACCACCAACTCGATAACGCTAACGTAATCGAGAAGCGACATTGGGTCTAATTTCGTTCCTCCCACGTGGCAAGTTTGTTGGATGTCAGCTGACATGCCCTACAATTTACCACTTGTTCACCTGGGCTCTAAAGCGTGCCTTATCAGAAGCGGATCTGGAGTGGATTGGGTCGTTGCCGTATCAGAAGCGGATCTGGAGTGGATCAGATCGTTGTGATGCTCTACAGCATGCTCGCAGCCAATCTGGGAAGAGCGTCACCTTGTGCTGGGTCCCTAGTCATGTAGGCATTACCGGCAACGACATGGCTGATGCGGCGACGAGGAGGACAGCCGGTCGGCCCCACACTCGTGTACTTCTCCATGGTACAAATCTCAACCAGTCCATCCACGCATTCCTCGGACTTAAATTGCAGCAATCGTGGGATTCAATTGACAATAGCAAGCTAGACATGTTGAAAACCCACCTGGCGTTATGGGAGTCCTCAGTGAGAAAATCTCGATGGGGGAGTAGTACTTGCTCGGTTAAGGATAGGACACACATACGCCACTCATAGTTGCTTGCTGATGAATGAATCGAAGCCGATATGTGACTATTGTAATGTGCCTCTTATAGTGTCATCCTCTGCTGTCATGCCCCCCCCCCCCCACTTTGGATTGCAGTGGGGACGGAATTTTTGGCAACGAGTGGACTCGTTTAAACTTACGGACATTTTATGTGACGATTCGCGTTTTATCCAGACGAGTAATTATTTTTATATGATATATCTGACATATGTTTTTTCTGTCATTTGTCTGCTAGTGTAGCATGATACAGGCATCTCTCGTGCGTGTATGCTTAGGTGAGTGGCTTGGGCGTCGGCAACTGTGCATGTCTAGAACTTCATAAGGCCCAAGTATATTATTAGTATATTCATAGTTATGGGCTGAATTATCAAATATGGTCGATGCGCCCCAACACTCAAATAACCAACCAACCAACCATCCGTCCCACTTCACATCTCTGGATAAGCGTACTATTTACTGTGTGGTGCTGGATGGAACGAAACAGTGTAAAGTGAATTCTTCCCAACTCACAGATTGTTCGTACACCCCCGTCCGGAAACAGATTGTGAATTACACAAGACATTTCCGTAGAAGACAGGGAACAATCTCTCGGAAAAATTTAAAACTGCACTGGCCTTATATTAGAGCAGGAGGCAGAGAACTGAGGCACGTTCCGCCCAGGACAAATCCCATTAGGGAGGGGCTGAATGTTGCAGGCTTTGATCAGTTCTCTCGAACCTTCCCTGGTAAAGTTATTGGTCCGTTTCTTACCCATGCATGATTTTTTTATACATGGCTTCCATGTGCCGCCAGACGGAACGTTCTCTCGAACCTTCTTTGGTAAAGTGTTTGATCCGCTCCTGATCTATGTGCACTTTTAATAAATAGTTCCATGTGCGCAGCGAAATATGGTTTGATCAGTTCCTCGAACCTTCTTTGGTAAAGTGTTTGATCCGCTCCTGACCCATGTATGTTTTGTTTAATAAACAACTTCCACGTGCCGCCCGACGGTTCTACCAAGGAAGCGCCTGTCGCCTTTCTCGATGCGATGACTTCGCTTCACTGATGGGCAAAATAAATGACAGCAGCTCTGGTGGGTGCCGCAATGGTCACCAGATGCATCTAGTACATCTAGTACATCTAGTACAAGTGCGCTTCGTGAATGCTGCATCATGGCTGTGGACTGCCACTTATACTATAATGGTTAGATGGCTCTAGTACGAGTGCGCCTATGCGAAACATTATACCGCGGATCACCTAATTGTGAGATGGCTTTAGTACATGTACGCCTACGAGAAACATTATACCGCGGGTCACTTAATGGTGAGATGGATCTAGTACATGTACGCCTAAGAGAAACATTATACAACGGATCATTTAATAGTGAGATGGATCTAGTACAAGTACGCTTGGTGAATGCTGCAGCATGTCACACCTACCAATACCAGCATAAGGCGAGGACAAGTGCTAGAATTGCAGGCGAAGTTGAATCTCCAAGTGTATCAAACAACCTCATCAATGTGCTGCTTCGAGTGTTGATAAAGCCAGGCGCCTTCAAGCCTGTATGCAGAGCTTAGGTTATTTCGGATGCGACCCATCCACCAATAGAGTAAAGAGGATCATTCTCATGTAACTCTTCGCCAAGTCTACACTGTAACTTTTGATAGCCTTCACTTTCGCTGTATGGTGCTGCATGGAGAAAACGATTAAATCGCGATTTGCACCGGTTCTGTTGCGGGTGCGGACTACCGCAAACCAAATGTCTAGGTTTTGCAAGTTTATCTAGCCAAGTTAAAATTATAGTTATTGTAGTTTGCATGTTTCAAGGCTATTTCCATCACAAATGTCACGTTATTTTGATCTGTGACAGTACTGACGGCATGGACGAGGAGGACCTGCTTCTAGCGTATCAACCTGGAAGAAGAGAAGCGAACTTCAATACAGGAGAATGTGTCGTGAGGTGGTCATTACATCACCTGAGGCTGAGGGCGAGTTTTCTTTGATGGATGATAGCATTCATTGATGGCATTGATGGATTTATTGAAGTGCATCGGGTTTTGCACAAAGCATATTTTGTCCAAGGCTTGAGGACAGTCTCCAACCCTTTCAAATACCTCTTGAACTTGCAGGAGGCACATGCAATATTTCTGGTTATGCGCATTAAAAAAGGCCCAAATTTATGAACATAGCAGCATTTCAAGCCACAGCGATGCTTGAAGTCCCATCAGTAAAACATTGGACTAATTTTCGTTTGTCGTCAATTATTGTCACCGTTACCGAATGGGAAGTATAAGCCCAAACAGCATTAACTTCGAACCGTTTTCATTTAGAACACAAGCACATACTGTACGATGAATGATGTCTGAGACAAAATAATAAACAACATGGGTACGAAGATATACATGTAAAAGTATATATATAGGCATATATGTATATATATATATATATATATATATATATATATATATATATATATATATATATATATATATATATATATATATATATATATATATATATATATATATATATATATATATATATATATATATATATATATATATATATATATATATATATATATATATATATATATATATATATATATATATATATATATATATATATATATATATATATATATATATATATATATATATATTATATATATATATATATATATATGTACACATATACACATCCATGCATGTATGTATGTAAATATACATAAATACATGTATTTATATTTATTTTCCTGCATACATATGCTAACATAGCAGTGTGAAACGGTTAGCAAGAACAAGACATTGCCCAAAGTCATACGCGATAGATGCCAACAATAAGGGTAACTTAGACAAACATAGGTAGCAGTGGTGGATCTTTAGTGGGTAACTGGTGTATGTCACCCCCACCCCACCTCCACCCCACCGATGAACCTGCTTAACCAATTTCTTTTTCAGCCAATGCCGCCTTTTAGTGTGGACAAGGCCCACACTAATCTCTCTGTGGATGCATGGTGCCCCTCAAGAACAAATTCCACCCCATCCTCCTCCCAGATTAAATTTATTGGATCCGCCCCTGATAGGTAGTACCTACCTGTGAACCAGGTCGCTGATCGTACGCAATTATGAAGGACGAAGGCTGGCCTAATTGCGGAAAAAAATGTGTAGCGTTAATTTAGGTTATAAATGACAATCGGTGACTGACAGTTCCAGAAGTTGTGATCCTCAGAGGTTTTCATGCTTGAACTTTTTGGCGCACATGAGGAAAGCGTGCGCATACCGGATCATCAGCTCAGACCGGGCCCGCACCGTTGTTGCGATGCAGCTGTCCTTTCGATGCTGCGCGCATGCGCGGCCATTAGCACCTCCCACCGGTGCGAAGCCGTACTCGTTCCGATCGCGCTTCGGATGGCAAATGCAAGCGCTGCTGCTAAATTTCTCCTAAAAGTATAAATAAAAACGCCATCCATCTCGGGTATGAACTCCAGACCCCGGGACACAAATCAAAGACGTCCCTATTTGCCACCAGAGACGGATGACGAGTACCAGCGGCAGTGTGGGGTCCATTGGTAAGTGTCCACGCACGGGAACGGCGTCGCAAATCCCTTTATTTAAACAAAGATTGATAGTACTTTAGGAAAAACATGGTGATGAAAGTTAATGAATCTGAAAATGAAAAGTGATGATATGTTTACGGGTTGGAATATTAAGCGTGAGTTGCCGTAGTATATCGTGAATAGTTGTTGACGTTTGCCACTGATCAAAATGCCACCGTGAGCACCTTCTTTAAACAAAGATCAAGTGCACTAAATATAGAGTCTTTGGATACTAGGGGTACTCGTCAAAATTAAAAGAACTCATCTAACTCTGAATTGAAGAACTTAGAACGTGAAATACTGCGACAAAAATGTTATTGAAGTCACAAAAGTGTGGCAGCTGGGCTGGACCGGACTGACCAGATGAGCGCTTGCTCCTTTCACGAGGGAGTAGACTCGCTGGGGCTCTGCCCTCCCTCGTAATAAACGGCGTAGCTAAGAGTCAATAAGCTTCGCGGATATCAAGAGTAAAGGTGGTTTAAGCCGAATATTTCGCCTGCATTCGCAAGACTTGGTCACTGGCATACAGCATCCATTATGTCATAGTAAGTGCAGCCAGCGCCGCTATTTTCTCAATTATGGAGTGAAAAAGTGCGCAAACATAAAAGTGATGTCGGTAAAAGAGGCAGGCCGAAGCTGATTAGATTACAGGAGAATGTTGTAGATATCACGCGGAACCGTACGGATAAGTCGGTTACGGCAAAGTCCTTCTTCCAATGTAATAGGAATATACGGGCTTCAGACGCCAATTGGAACATACGCGTTGCATGGAAGCAGTGGACATTAAATTTGAACCATCATCTGCCAGCCAAGGTGCTGATAAATTCAATTTCAGTTCCATATGGAACATGAAATTCACTTACCAATTTCTTCACAGAAGTTCCTATATATCGGACGCATGCTTTATCTTGCTCGCTTTGTCATTTTATGAGTGAGAAAATACCGCGAGATTGCACTTATTTACGTCTCTGTCCCTATTTCTGCCTCCTCTCTCTCTCTCTCTCTCTCTCTCTCTCTCTCTCTCTCTCTCTCTCTCTCTCTCTCTCTCTCTCTCTCTCTCTCTCTCTCTCTTTATATATATATATATATATATATATATATATATATATATATATATATATATATATATATATATATATATATATATATATATATATATATATATATATATATATATATATATATATATATATATATATATATATATATATATATATATATATATATATATATATATATATATATATATATATATATATATATATATATATATATATATATATATATATATATATATATATATATATATATTATATATATATATATATTTTTTTCTCTCTCTCTCTCTCTCTCTCTCTCTCTCTCTCTCTCTCTCTCTCTCTCTCTCTCTCTCTCTCTCTCTCTCTCTCTCTCTCTCTCTCTCTCTCTCTCTCTCTCTCTCTCTCTCTCTCTCTCTCTCTCTCTCTCTCTCTCTCTCTCTTACTCTCTTTGTCTTGTGTACCGCTAACTACAGCTGGTCATGTAGTAAGAGCGCGCATTGCTACTGTGCTCACCATTTCGCAGAGCAAGGTCCTCTACAGTGTCTGAAAAGCAGCTCGGCATGTAGGTAGCGAGTGAAGTAATTGTGCAAACGCTGGCGCATCAGATATGCTGAGGAGAAACAAAGCTAATTAATTATGCCACTATGGTACTACAGGAGAAAGGCTCAATGTTTGAAAACAGTGTGTTCAATGTTGCAGATAAAGTATCTTTACATTCATTGCTTCATCCCATGGGTAGCTATGCAATTTTATTCCAGAGATGTCTGTCGAAAATGACTGCTATGCGCCAATGATGCGCTGCCTATGGGGAGGAATGTCTCTCTCTCTGTTCTCCCCCTCTCCCTCTCTCCCTATTTATCTTCCTATATCTCTCTATCCTCCTCCCCCCTCCCCCTATATATATATATCTCTCTTTTCTCGCTCTCACTCTCTCCCCTTCCCGTGCAAGGTTATGTTGGAAAAAGTATAAATGACCCCTTCCCAACTTTGGGACAGTTCTTGCGCCACTGCACTTAAACTATATTGGCTCGGTAGCTTGAACACAAGTGCGTCTGGTGAATACTGCACCACGACGAATCTACTTGTTCCATTGTCGCTAGATGGCTCTGCTACAAATGCTCTTTGTGCGCCTGGTGAAAGCAACGCTGCGGCGCAAGTATTTATAAAATCACTAGATGGCGCCTGTTCACCAGCGCCTGGTGAATGCTGCACCATGGGGCATCTATTCATTATTAAATCGCTAGATGGCTCTAGTTCAGATGCGCCTGGTGGATGCTGCACCGTGTAGCACCTAGTTATGAGACAATCGCTAGATGGCTCTGGTTCAGATGCGCCTGGTGAATGCTGTACCGTATCACACCTAGCTATAGTACAATCCCTAGATGGGTCTGGTTCAGATGCGCTGGTGAATGTTGCACATTGCCGTAAACCTAATTATGTACCTCCATAAAAATTATTATCACTAGATTAATACTGCACCGTGGTGCACGTAATTGTACTGTAGTCGTTAGATGGCGGTATTGGGAGTTCTGCGAGTGATGCTGAAACACTGTATCTTTGCTTGTGAAGATATTCTGTCGACGAAGCAGATATATTTTCGCACAGATTTGAATCCAGGAAATAATTGGTGGGCAATTGGTGATGTAGTAATAAAGGTACCGCAATACTGTATCCTCACTAGACTCAGAACTGGTTGTACAAAACTAACGAAGCCTCAATTAGAGGGTGACCAATGCACAACACCTCACTGCGACATCTGCAGTACCACGTTAAGCATAGGGCACATCCTGCTAGACTGTAGTAGCTTTAGCTCTCAAAGACAGCCACTTAGGGCATTCTGCCAAAGAGAGAGCATCACCCTATCGCTTCTATCACTTATCGGTGTCAAGCACCCAGAACACCTTCAAATGCTATTTGAATATCTGTATGCCACAAACCTAGCATGAGCACTGTAGGCACCACACCACCAACTCTCACGTCAATCCGCAATGCGTGCTCGCGAAACACTCGTAGGAAACACGTAAATAGCCATCCCCGAATGGCGCCGGACGTACATGAGGCGATTGCTTCCCAGTTATGAATAAATGGCTACCTAGCGGGGCCGTCGGACGTAGATGAGCCGACTTGCTTTAGGAAATATAAAAAAAAACACCGTACTAACAAACCAACCGACAATCCTGCATGGCATGCTTGGACTAACCCGCTACTAACAACTAATAAGTGGCAGCCGGCGTGATAGACGGTGTGGACAATTGCTTCCTTGTCCGCACGGAAAGATCCCTCGGTGCTCTTCGGTAAGAGTAGGCTAAAGCCGGCACCCTGGCAAAATCCAGTTTCTTGCCACTCTCACCCCCCCCCGCCACCCCCGCCCCAATTACAAATCATTTTGAGGAGGAGTAAAGTAAAATGAAAACCATTTAGACACCAGAGTTGTCTCCAATTCAGCCTCCGCCTTCAGCACCCAAAAATCCCACACAAACTAACATAAAATTATCTTAACGTAAATACCCACTTGCCTGCACGTTGATTGCAAACACTTGCCTTTTTAGACAGGCATGTAACGTACTCGCTTTAAAGGCGGCGCAAATGACCTTTATGGCCCGACACGCCTCTAAAAATTACCCCCCCTCTTACCCTTCTGTAATACTAATACTGTACCCACTTCTGTAATACTACCACTGTAATTACCCCCCAGGTAATCCAGGTACTCCTACGAACCTTCACACATTCAACACCAAGTTCCTCGAAATTGCCTTGCCTAACCCAATAGGCAACATTAACTTTTTTATTTGGCAACGCAAACTTTACAATTTGCAACAACATCTTTTGGTATTATCTTCCGCCTTTGGAATAACAATTCTGAGATATCAAGCATAATTAAGAACACCATCGAAATGAGGCAGTATAAGGACATCAAAAAGAACGTTAATTAGCATCTTCTAACCTGCCATCTGGCTTGATTATCGATAGCACTCAATAGTAGCGGAACGCTCACCTCAGGGTTAGGGAGTGAGGAAAGCCATGTCTTGAACCATATATTTACGGTCGGTTTCCTACTGTTAATGTTGAATTTCGCACCAGTGGGACGGAGTACAGCGCTCCAGCGCCCCCAGGGCACATAATAATTGAGGGCTTCTGCTCTACTGAGCAGCCGCCAACGTTCTCGGAATATTCTTCGCCGATGATATGGGATTAGCGCCTCATGTTCAGAAGACAATTGCAAATATATTTAAGCGTCTATTTATACTGTACGCTATGTGCCACTTCAAAGCTCCAATATCCCGCCGGGAGCGTGTGTATTGGTCTTCCGTCGACGTCCGACGTCATTGATCGCTGTTGAAACGCGAGCAATAAGGCGCTCTTGGGGTATATGTTTTTTCCCTATTTGCATAGTATATGACAATGCTCTCCAGGTAATGCGTCTGCGCAGTCTTAAGTGCAGTCGTTTTCATTTGCCTAATAAGTTGGCGCTGTAATGTTTTAGGAACCTAGCCACAAGTACACCTCTTTTGTCTTATGTGAGATATTTCCAGAGGGCACATTAGCTCGCTCGCTCAGCTCACATTCAAAAGTACGCGAACAGTGGGCTATTGCATATGTGCGCCTCACCGGCTGCTGCAAGCTGTCCAGCGGCTTAGCGCCCGCTCTGTCAGCTAAATAGAAGGCGTAATGGAATGCTTTATATCTCATTTGTTTTGAAATGCTTTTCACACCGTATCTACCTAGATATGCTGATATAGCGAGACCTGTATTTTAGTTTCTGAGAGCTACCACGATTATTGTATTCTCACTGCAATGCAATGCACGTATATATATATATATATATATATATATATATATTTATATATATGTACATATATATATATATATATATATATATATATATATATATATATTATATATTTATTTATATTTATATATATATGCTTTCCTCCCTTAACATGTCTTCCAATCTCATCCATTTCACAGTTCCCAAAAGGCCAGGGTTAGCCGAAGCAGCACCAGTTAAATAATGAACTATTATTGATGCTGAGCATACCTGATGACTGCGTGTTTTATGCGGAAGATACATCGTGATGGTGTATAACATGCACAGTGACAGTGTTCTCTGTTCGGCAGGTACATCGTGATGGTGCATAACACACCCGGTGACTGTGTAACCTGTGCGGCAGGTACATCGTGATAGTGTATAACATACACAGTGACAGTGTTCTATGTGCGGCAGGTACATCGTGATAGTGTATAATACACCCGGTGACTGTGTAATCTGTGCGGCAGGTACATCGTGATAGTGTATCCAATGAGGTCTCGCTCCCTGTGCACCATGAGTAACTGCAAGAAGGCCGTGGTCGTGGTTTGGAGCGTGTCACTCATTCTGACAGCGCCAGTGCTCATCACAAAGGTATGCTTCGTGCTGCCGCAACCCGCACAGCATAATACAGGGAGCATCCAAAGCCTCTTCTTTCGCTAACTTGGACTGTCTGTCTGCACTGAAAGGCGAAGCAAAAGGTGCACCATCACAGGCTCCTTTGCTCCATCTGTCAGCAATGCAGACTGAATTTCTTGTAAGCTATTTTTTGTTTTTGCATTGTTGTTTTGTTGTATTTTTATTGTTGTATTGTTTTTCTGTTTTTATTGTAATTTTGAACTTCCATCTGAATGCCACGTGACTTTGACGGATAGTAGTGAACTTCTTAGGGCTTATATATGCAATAAGTTTGGTTTCATATGTAGCCATGCCACTTGTAAGAGATCGTTTATTAATCTTCAATGTTGCTTCACAACAGCCGGTGCACTTGGCGATTCAAGTGCCTAGTTTTGTATTGAAATTTCGGAGCATAGCTGAAAGCTTATTGCGCAGGAGCCGCTTCACCACATCCCTCCAGGACGCAAACATCGAAGTATCTCCCGGGGCGACAGAGAGGCTCCTGGAGCTAAAGATGCTTCCTTGGTCATAATGTGACATTTTGTGGAATTAGGAACTCTAATCGTGAATTCCATATTTGTTTCGTTCTTACGCACTTCCGCTGCAAACAGATTCATATCCATCAATCTCTCCCACCTTTACGGCCCTTCTCATTTCCTGGCCCTCCTTACCCGTGTTGGTGGTTTCTTCTCCATTTTGGGAGCGTCATCATCAGTTTTGGGAACCCTCTTGCGTTCTGGAACCCTCAATCGTCCCCAAGTGAATCTCGTCCCCTGTTTTATTGGCTTCCTCTCAACCCCTGGGGCATCCTTTGCCATCCTGGGTGGACTCCTTAGCTGGTTCAATTGCTTGCAGAGAGGGTTTCCACAGACTTCAGACGGTCAAATCCATACGCTTACCATCCCCTGCACCCTGCCCCATGCTACAGGCCGTCATTGTAGGTGGAAAAACAAACAATTTGCTTGGCCGTGCTTAGGTTATTCTTTGGCCGAAAGCTAGATATTTTCATTTCGGCAAACGGTGATGGAAAGTGACTTTTTCAGGAAGGGGCTTGACATAGCAGTCGCAATAGCCCACTATTTGTCAAGAACCAAGAAGACTTTAGCATAGGGTTGATGAAAGAACCACTGAAGGGTTATTTCCTCATCACCCAAGCTGTTATTCCGGAAGAGATTTGACGTAGCTCTTGTGATAGCTCACTATTTGTCATGAGCACAGAAATTCATATAAGAAGACCATTTCTTCATCACCCAAGCTTTGTGTGGAAAGCTTCCTCTTACTATGTCCGTGCCCTCAATGTCGTGCTAGTTATATGTATGCCTGTCGCTGGAACTCTTTCTAAGCATACAATTGTTCAATAGCAGGCATATCAACAACCAACCCTCCCCGGTAAATACTAATCTTACAATCGCCAGGGAAAAAATGCATCTGAATTAAACCTGCGATTTTATGATCAATGATTGCGTGCGTGCTGGATAAATATCTAACGACCTCCTTTCCCGCAGGACATTCGTCCCGAGCGTTTCGGCAACAATCAGACCCAGATCACAATACACTACTGCCGCGACAAGGAGTCGATGGGGCTGGGATTCGCCATATACCAGTTTCTGATATTGTTCGCCATCCCCGCGCTGCTCATGAATTTCTTCTACTCGCGAGTCATCTCCGAACTCTGGAAGTCAACTCGCACCATGAAGCAGATGACCTGCGCCAGGTGAGTGCCGACCAAGGCCGCTTATGAAGCTACATACATTGGCGTAGCCAGCCTGGTGGGTCACGGCCACACTAACCATCTCGATGGAAAATATTGGCTGTGAGGGGTGGCTACAGTAATAGCGGTCGTGGTCAAGACGCTTGGTATTTGGTAATCGGCAGGGGTGCCATCGTCCTGTAGCTTTAAAAGCTCGCGATCCCGTTTGGTCAAAGTCAGAAACTAGGCAGTGTTTGACCACATGAATCGCTGCGGGCTGAAAATTCGGACGACGGCAGATTCATGTCGAGATGAGACACGTCCCACTTCCTTCGGCCTTCTGAGCATATCATACCACACATTCCACGAACAGTTCACGATCTCCGAAGCCTGAACCCGACTGGCGCCGAACTGATCTTTGTGCTGGAAAACTGGAAAGTGCTTTGATGTTGAATAAAGTAAAATAGTGTGACAACGGGCATCCATCGAGAACAAATGAATGAGCTCCTTTGCACTATCGACAAGGGTTGTCTTCTTGCTTTGAAAAGTCGTCAATATATGAAACCTACCTGAACCTGGAAGATCCCACCCATGCCTCTTGCAGCAACATAGAAGGCCTTGGATTGCTGACGTAGCTGCGATCACACCTGACTTAACATGTGTGTGATTGCATGATTTATATGACCTCAGGCCATGGACCTATGATGTTCGGCGGACACTGCCGTAATTGTTCGCGCTTTGCAGCAAATATCCCCCGATGGTTCGTATTTCATGTTTGGGATGTTTCATGATCTTCCAATACTTCTGCCCTGAAGTGCAAAAGGAGCTTAGTCGTCATGTGTGTACCAGTTTCCATCCAAAGGGGAACCGAAGTCATTCAATCATCACTGCTTTTTATCCTGCGGCTATCTTACCGTGTGTTCTTTATGAGCAAACTGGAAATTAGTGGCCACATGCACGCTTCCATGCTTAAAAACGATCTTGAGCACTGGGTGCTGCTAAGTGCCAGCGGTCTCTGCAAAGCTTAACCTAGAATAAAACTGATTTCAACTGACCAGATAGGTTACCTTTGAGTGTGATCGGGACCTATATGCTGCCAATACATTGCATGGACTTAGCTTACGCTATGATGTCTATCTTATCAGCCTATGAAAAGTGTTTATTTGGCTCGGTGTCCGATTGAAGTCGTCAGATAATGTTGTTTAAAAATGTTGTGCACCATCTATAAGTTCACAAATGTTCTGGCATCAATAATCTTAAGTGTACTTTCAGACATCCGGTTACAAGAACTGTATTACCTTTTGCGCTGCAGCTCTAACACCACGCAGATAAAAAGTCCAAGATATCTAGCCGCAACCCAAGCCCACGTACCTTAAATGATAGCCTAGCTACGCAGGCAACATTTCGAGCTGGCGTGGTTTGTTCTTTTGTTGGATGCTTTCTGCTAAGTTGCTATATCATGCGCTGCATAAAACTGGTTTGCTACATAGGCACTACTTTTGAATTTCGTTGCTGTTCTCAGCAACTCAAAAGAGCAAAGGCAACTTTTTGTTATTGTGCTGAGCGAAAGGCTGCAGACATGCTTGGTGACTTGCACATGTGAAGAATCGCGAAAGTTCGCAAAGGCTATAGCTTGACTGTTGGATTCTATAGCATACCATTCTAGTTTTTGTTTTACCTAACAATCCTGAGATCCGTCTTTAGCTTGGAGAGCGCGATGAGCCAGGCGTGCCTGGGCCAGCGACTCAACACTCGTTGGAGGGGTGGATGCAGCCTAATACACCTTTATTTTTATTATAGTTATCCAGCGACGTAAAATTGCACTGTCGTCGTCTGGCATAGCCTCCATTGCATAGGTAGTGCGTCCTTTAGAGCTACAAATATTAAAATATATGGCTGAATTTGGCGACTACCACCCATCAGCGCTGGGAAGCTAATCCGTACGTCCATTAACAGTAAGAGACTGGTGGGTCATGCATAGGGTGTCCGTTGCTGACCACCCAACTATCGATCACTTCCCCCTCCCCCCCGCTGCTATATGCGTCAGTAAATGCAATATTTCGTGGTGGGAGCGGCATCATCTGCCAACCTTTCCCAGCATCTCATAGGCTATCGGCATGGTAGGGGAAGTAAAACCTCCATTGATGAAGAGACCGGGAAAAAGACTTGAAGAAATCAACTGACATGTTTTACTTACGGTCAATATTGAAGACACTATGACCCATGACAATATATGTGTACTATGTTTCAATATTTACGCTGGCTGTCACGCTGGCTAGTGCAAATACTGGAAAATATATGTTAGGGATGCTTTAACTTTGCTATCTATGAGCATCCCAGAGCAAATATGTTGTAATATGAAACTATGTTTGATCGTAGATGCTCTTCCTAACACACCTAGCCTCAACGTGTTGGGTAGAGGCTGGTTGCACCTGGAGGCTAGCAGCCCACCGGATAGAGGCTAACATGTTTGAATTTGGAAAGAGGCTAGCGGTTTGGATAGACGCTAGCAACCCACCTGGAGTGACCTCGTGTAACCACAAGTACTCTCATGTTACATCAAGTGATGTTAGGTTTTATAATGAATCCATTGTATTTTTTCCATAATTTCAAATTCAGAGACTATCAATACCGATTAAATCTATAAAATTAGCTGAGCATCATCAGCTTGTTTCTATTTATTTATATTTCGCTCAATTGGATGTGATTGGTTCGATCTCGTTAGCAGGATTAGGGTGTGGCTTGGCGCAGGCAGGGGCCATTAGGCAATATTTTTTTGTTAATATCTTCTGAGACATGCCAATATTTCTGCCACTCGCAAAGATACAAGTGCATTGGTCAAAATGTCTCCAAGTTGACCTCACCTGGATCTCGATTGAAAACGTTCAACATATTCAAAATGTTTGCACTGTGTCATTCAATTGATACTACAAGTTGCAGAAAGAAATGAATGCACTCTAAAAAGGTGAAGCGTTTTTCTACATTGCGTGCAAAGAAAGCATACGACCTTCAGTATACCAGGAGGTGCTGAGTTGACATTAAAAGTAACGTTAAGGATTATACTTTATTACTCAACGTTTCGGCCAGGGGCCATCGTCAGGAGTGATATAAAAATGTCAAGTTTAACAATTGAAAAAAAAAGCACGCCAGCAAAAAAAGCGTGCAAAAGACACGTGGAATGCGGGAAAGCCTCCTCAGTGGTGCAGACACTTAAAGAAACTCCAAACCAGAAACAAACTATGCCAAGATAGAATCCTCCGAGGAAGCCCGAGCCGATGGTCCATATACATATCGATACATACACTCACGCACATATATAGACATAGATCCAATATAACGCGTAATACATAAAATATAATTTATGTTTATGTAATTTAAGTGATATACCAAGACGTCGTTTGCGTGTTTAGTTGCGGCCGTAGATTACGTATGTGTAGAGATTCGGGGACCTTTAGATCAGCGTTGTCCGTGGCTGTTGCTAGAATTTCTACTTTGAAGTTTGTGTTAGTGTCGCTGTGTTCCATGTTATAATGTTTGTCGATCATGTGTTCGCCTAAAGATGTGTATGCTCTCCGAAGTCTGGCATCTCCCAAGTGCTCATTGTACCTATCCCTGATACTACGTTTGGTTTCACCGACATAAAATATTCCAAGACAGCGGTTGCACGTTATTTTATAAACTACGTTTTTTCGCGTGCATCTACCTTTGAGCCCGTTGATACAGGTGTGGCACGTTCTTCTACCAGCAGGGCATGGCGGCATTTCTAGGGCGGAGCGGACCAGGTAAGATTTCAGCGTAGGTCCGCTAGTCCAGGCTACCCTAACATGGTTTAGATGAGACGAACGGATGGCTGCGTTTACCTGTCGACATAGTTGGTCATCGACAAATGGAAGTCTCATGTAAACATAGTTGGGATTACTACCCGCTCGATGCCGACGTTGCCCACTTATCCTACTCCTGTTGTGAGGGTGAACAGCACGAGCGGCGGAGTGTACCCGATGTGCTGGGTATCCGTTTTCCAGGAAAAGAGTTGTCATCTTCACAAGGCTCCGCTCGCATGAAATAGTATCGGAGGAGACTCGTGCTGCTCTCCTCATTTGGGATGTTAAAACGGCCTTTTTAATGGCCATCGGGTGGGCCGAATCATAGTGCAAGATGATGGGGGCTGCCATAGGTTTAAAGTACAGTTCGGTGGTGTAGCTCCCATCAGCCTGGACTACAAACAAGGTATCAAGGAAAGGAATCGAACTGCTATGACCAGTGTGTTCTAAGGTGAACTTGATGCTGGAGTGTTGTTGGTTAATTTCTGCAAAGAAGTCGAGCAGAGAGGCCAAGCCATGTGTCCAAACACCAAAAATATCGTCTATATACCTCATGTAGAGTGCTGGTTTCAAATCATACGAAGCTAAGAAGATCGACTCAAGGCGGTGCATAAAAGCAATCGCTAAAGGAGGTGCACATCGGTTACCCAAAGCCACTCCTTTTGTTTGCTTGTACATGGAGTTACCGAAACGTATGAGGTTATTGCTGAAAATATGTGTTAGTAATTTCACACAGTCCTGTACCCCAATCCCGAAAAGACAAATGTCATCCAGATTGTCCTCGATTAGACGAATCACAGCATCTATTCCCTCCTTTATCGGAATGCTGCCATATACATTTTTCACGTCCATGGTGAAAACAATACTGCCTTCCGGAAGTTTGGTAGGAAACGTTTCTTTCACCCTCTGTATGTACGACTCCGTGTTCGTCAGATGGGCGGGAACCAACGCTAGTATCTGGACCAGAATCTTGCTCAAGAACCAAGATAACTTGTCTAGGGGGTCACCACTCGCCGACACTATAGGGCGCAGTGGAACCTCTAGTTTGTGGTTTTGGGGAGCCCGTATAATTCCGCTGTGCGGCTGGAATGAGGAAGGAGAGATAACACTGTGTCTTTATGTAACTTCCTTGATAAAGTTTCCTTGATAATAGTACATGTTTCGATTTCGAGACGTTTGGTAGGGTTTGGTTGGGAAGAAATGCTCTGAAACTCGTCCGTTATTTTCCTTTGGAGCTTCCTTTGGAGCTATTTTCTGTTTGGAGCTTTGGGTGGGCTTTGTCCATGCGTGGGTGGTCTCTGTGTTTGACGATCTCCAGCGTTGTTTCTGGAGTCAGAAACTGCGGCGTGAGGCCAGCAGCCGACCGCAGCGCACCACAAGAGGACGAACTTTACCTAGGTACGCATTCATCGTACCAACCACCTACGCCACTCCCGGATAAAAATAATTTACTTCACCACGCGGCTACCAGTGGAGAGAGCTCTGGTAGTTGCATTACTTCTGGCACCCACGGTACGGACACCAACGGCGATAGCACTGAACAGTATCGTACAAATCGCACGTCTAATCTAAGTAAGTTACCTCTAGACTCAGATATATTGGGATTGCTTGACAAAGGCCCCAATTTTGCGCTAGCTCAAAAGTAGATCGTAGCTGCTTGGAAAAGGCAGAATCAGGCGTAGAAAGGGCGATCTATGGTTTGCGGTGGAGGAATGTGAGGGAGACAAAACAGCAAACTGTACCTCAGGTACCGCAGGCAGGCTTATCACAAAGCACCTCTAGCACAGGTCATTCAAAGCTTCGCCCCATGTTTCCCGACACTCCTGCATACCAACCACCGAGAGCCACAACTCAATTAGAATCTGAGTTGAAAGATTTAAAAACAAAAGTTCTAAAAGCATATAAATATCACAACAAAGCATCGAACAAAAGGTCGGACAATTATGCGAAACAGAGGGAAGTACTTCGGGAAATGTAAAACAACGATAATGTAATAGTAAAGCCGTCAGATGAATGCAAAGGATTCGTCGTGCTAAACAAAATGGATTACATTGAAAAGGCCAGGAAAATAACGGACGAGTATCAGAGCATTTCTTCCCAACCAAACCCTACCAAACGTCTCGAAATCGAAACATGTACTATTATCAATGAAACTTTATCAGGAAGTTACATAAAGACAGTGTTATCTCTCCTTCCTCATTCCAGCCGCACAGCGGAATTATACGGGCTCCCCAAAAACCACAAACTAGAGGTTCCACTGCGCCCTATAGTGTCGGCGAGTGGTGACCCCCTAGACAAGTTATCTTGGCTCTTGAGCAAGATTCTGGTCCAGATACTAGCGTTGGTTCCCGCCCATCTGACAAACACGGAGTCGTACCTACAGAGGGTGAAAGAAACGTTTCCTACCAAACTTCCGGAAGGCAGTATTGTTTTCACCATGGACGTGAAAAATGTATATGGCAGCATTCCGATAAAGGAGGGAATAGATGCTGTGATTCGTCTAATCGAGGACAATCTGGATGACATTTGTCTTTTCGGGATTGGGGTACAGGACTGTGTGAAATTACTAACACATATTTTCAGCAATAACCTCAAACGTTTCGGTAACTCCATGTACAAGCAAACAAAAGGAGTGGCTATGGGTAACCGATGTGCACCTCCTTTAGCGATTGCTTTTATGCACCGCCTTGAGTCGATCTTCTTAGCTTCGTATGATTTGAAACCAGCTCTCTACATGAGGTATATAGACGATATTTTTGGTGTTTGGACACATGGCTTGACCTCTCTGCTCGACTTCTTTGCAGAAATTAACCAAAAACACTCCAGCATCAAGTTCACGTTAGAACACACTGGTCATAGCAGTTCGATTCCTTTCATTGATACCTTGTTTGTAGTTCAGGCTGATGGGAGCTACACCACCGAACTGTACTTTAAACCTATGGCAGCCCCCATCATCTTGCACTATGATTCGGCCCACCCGATGGCCACTAAAAAGGCCGTTTTAACATCCCAAATGAGGAGAGCAGCACGAGTCTCTTCCGATACTATTTCATGCGAGCGGAGCCTTGTGAAGATGACAACTCTTTTCCTGGAAAACGGATACCCAGCACATCGGGTACACTCCGCCGCTCGTGCTGTTCACCCTCACAACAGGAGTAGGATAAGTGGGCAACGACAGCATCGAGCGGGTAGTAATCCCAACTATGTTTACATGAGACTTCCATTTGTCGATGACCAACTATGTCGACAGGTAAACGCAGCCATCCGTTCGTCTCATCTAAACCATGTTAGGGTAGCCTGGACTAGCGGACCTACGCTGAAATCTTACCTGGTCCGCTCCGCCCTAGAAATGCCGCCATGCCCTGCTGGTAGAAGAACGTGCCACACCTGTATCAACGGGCTCAAAGGTAGATGCACGCGAAAAAAACGTAGTTTATAAAATAACGTGCAACCGCTGTCTTGGAATATTTTATGTCGGTGAAACCAAACGTAGTATCAGGGATAGGTACAATGAGCACATGGGAGATGCCAGACTTCGGAGAGCATACACACCTTTAGGCGAACACATGATCGACAAACATTATAACATGGAACACAGCGACACTAACACAAACTTCAAAGTAGAAATTCTAGCAACAGCCAGGGACAATGCTGATCTAAAGGTCCTCGAATCTCTACACATACGTAATCTACAGCCACAACTAAACACGCAAACGACGTCTTGGTATATCACTTAAATTACATAAACATAAATTATATTTTATGTATTACGCGTTATATTGGATATATGTCTATATATGTGCGTGAGTGTATGTGTCGATATGTATATGGACCATCGGCTCGGGCTTCCTCGGAGGATTCTATCTTGGCATAGTTTGTTTCTGGTTTGGAGTTTCTTTAAGTGTCTGCACCACTGAGGAGGCTTTCCCGCATTCCACGTGTCTTTTGCACGCTTTTTTTGCTGGCGTGCTTTTCTTTTCAATTGTTAAACTTGACATTTTTATATCACTCCTGACGATGGCCCCTGGCCGAAACGTTGAGTAATAAAGTATAATCCTTAACGTTACTTTTAATGTCAACTCAGCACCTCCTGGTATATTGAAGGTCGTATGCTTTCTTTACACGCAATGTCTAAAACCCAGGAGCATCTAAGAGCCATTCTTCGTTGTATTAAACAAGCGTTTTTCTAGGCAGCTTCACTTAACCTAACTTATGTCAGTGACTTGTCAGATCCAGGTACGGATCCGCGAGGAGGTGGCAAAGGGACGATCATCCTCCCATAGCCTCCAAGGGTGGTTCGGCGCTCCCCTTCCCCTTTGGATCCCGGGTGTAATCCCCTGACTTCGCTGCCTCCGCATGCTGCCGCTCCGAGCTCCCTCCTCCTGATACATTCCTGGAGCTACAGTTGAATGTGAACACAGACATATTCACAAAGGTGCACGACGAAACAATCAGGAAATTGTTGATTTTTTTCAGATTTTCTCATTCCCCATGGCAAACATTTTACCGAAGGCCAGTATGCATGACTAGGGTACTTAGATTAAATCATTCTGCTCGGGAACTGTTTTGGACTAGCCGAAGGTACCGCCCTTTCGACCCACTTTCTGTCGCCCCTTTGAAATGCTGCTTACGCTGCAGATGTCCAAGATATAAAAAATTAGAATGGAACCAATTTGCATTGTCGACGCTGCCAATCAACAGCCGGTCGAAAACCGGGAAATATGCTCTGTTTCGGGAAATCAAACAGCGAAGTTCCGCTTGTTCTGTCGCTGTTTATATGAACTACCTCATGGTTTGGGCAGCTTTTGATAGATTCGGATATGATTTGTTGCCAATTGAACGTAAAAGTGGAGCTTGGTGGAGCTTGGTGGAGCTTGGTGGAGCTTGGTGGAGCTTCAATGATTAATTTCCAGCGAAGCAGATCCTGTGAGTGTTCGTGACATTTGTGTTGTCATTGCAAATAGCTGTACATGTGGGACCAGTTTGGTAATAATCCGCTCGGGAATAATTGGTCATCGTTCTCCAGTGACTGTTTGCGATTGGCACGATATGTCGGCCTTGTTATTGACGCCGCGGCTGCCGACATGGCTCGAGTAGTAGTTAGCGTACGTCAAGAGCATGCATGGCCTATCGAGTAATGAGGGTAATACATTGTGCACAGCGATTACATGCCACATTCGGCAGTGGCCATGAATGATGCTGGTTGTAGGTTGCGATTAAGTTGAATTATATTTCGATTACGGGGTTCGCTAGCCACTACAAAACCTGCCTGGGTATGCGTCAGAAGCAAACAGGCGTGTGAAGCTGTGTACACCTTTTCTTCGCTGCTGATGCGTTTATAATTATGGACCCGTGCCTTCCTGGACACCTTACATCGAATAGGGGTGAGGCTTTGATATGCGCAAGACGAAGCCATAGGGTAAATAGATTCCCATTGCTGATATGAAAACCGTTGGACCGCGCCTTGCATTTCATCTAGTCTCTCGAAAGGATTACCGATTCCAGGGCAAAAGATGTGCTTCACTTGGGCCTGATATGTGCGGTTGCTACCCACTGTCACGGGTAAAAAGTGCCAAACAGTTCAAGCATTCTCCTATCATA
>JAOTOM010002931.1:0-110000 GCA_034440615.1 Ashinkailepas kermadecensis
GACTGTGCGATGTCAATATGTCGTTGGGTCATACGTTTCCTTGGTACTGCCTGGTGGTCCCTGTCATGTCAGGTACCTGTTGCGGTATGACTGAGGTAGGTGTGTGACTGTGCGATGTCAATATGTCCGTTGGGTCATACGTTTCCTTGGTACTGCCTGGTGGTCCCTGTCATGTCAGGTACCTGTTGCGGTATGACTGAGGTAGGTGTGTGACTGTGCGATGTCAATATGTCCGTTGGGTCATACGTTTCCTTGGTACTGCCTGGTGGTCCCTGTCATGTCAGGTACCTGTTGCGGTATGACTGAGGTAGGTGTGTGACTGTGCGATGTCAATATGTCCGTTGGGTCATACGTTTCCTTGGTACTGCCTGGTGGTCCCTGTCATGTCAGGTACCTGTTGCGGTATGACTGAGGTAGGTGTGTGACTGTGCGATGTCAATATGTCGTTGGGTCATACGTTTCCTTGGTACTGCCTGGTGGTCCCTGTCATGGCAGGTACCTGTTGCGGTATGACTGAGGTAGGTGTGTGACTGTGCGATGTCAATATGTCCGTTGGGTCATACGTTTCCTTGGTACTGCCTGGTGGTCCCTGTCGTCGCAGGTACCTGTTGCGGTATGACTGAGGTGTGTGACTGTGCGATGTCAATATGTCGGTTGGGTCATACGTTTCCTTGGTACTGCCTGGTGGTCCCTGTCATGGCAGGTACCTGTTGCGGTATGACTGAGGTAGGTGTGTGACTGTGCGATGTCAATATGTCCGTTGGGTCATACGTTTCTTGTTTTTGTGGTCCCTGTCATGTCAGGTACCTGTTGCGGTATGACTGAGGTAGGTGTGTGACTGTGCGATGTCAATATGCCGTTGGGTCATACGTTTCCTAGGTACCTGGTGGTTCGGTATGACTGAGGTAGGTGTGTGACTGTGCGATGTCAATATGTCCGTTGGGTCATACGTTTCCTTGGTACTGCCTGGTGGTCCCTGTCATGGCAGGTACCTGTTGCGGTATGACTGAGGTAGGTGTGTGACTGTGCGATGTCAATATGTCCGTTGGGTCATACGTTTCCTTGGTACTGCCTGGTGGTCCCTGTCATGGCAGGTACCTGTTGCGGTATGACTGAGGTAGGTGTGTGACTGTGCGATGTCAATATGTCCGTTGGGTCATACGTTTCCTTGGTACTGCCTGGTGGTCCCTGTCATGTCAGGTACCTGTTGCGGTATGACTGAGGTAGGTGTGTGACTGTGCGATGTCAATATGTCCGTTGGGTCATACGTTTCCTTGGTACTGCCTGGTGGTCCCTGTCATGTCAGGTACCTGTTGCGGTATGACTGAGGTAGGTGTGTGACTGTGCGATGTCAATATGTCCGTTGGGTCATACGTTTCCTTGGTACTGCCTGGTGGTCCCTGTCATGTCAGGTACCTGTTGCGGTATGACTGAGGTAGGTGTGTGACTGTGCGATGTCAATATGTCCGTTGGGTCATACGTTTCCTTGGTACTGCCTGGTGGTCCCTGTCATGGCAGGTACCTGTTGCGGTATGACTGAGGTAGGTGTGTGACTGTGCGATGTCAATATGTCCGTTGGGTCATACGTTTCCTTGGTACTGCCTGGTGGTCCCTGTCATGTCAGGTACCTGTTGCGGTATGACTGAGGTAGGTGTGTGACTGTGCGATGTCAATATGTCCGTTGGGTCATACGTTTCCTTGGTACTGCCTGGTGGTCCCTGTCATGGCAGGTACCTGTTGCGGTATGACTGAGGTAGGTGTGTGACTGTGCGATGTCAATATGTCCGTTGGGTCATACGTTTCCTTGGTACTGCCTGGTGGTCCCTGTCATGTCAGGTACCTGTTGCGGTATGACTGAGGTAGGTGTGTGACTGTGCGATGTCAATATGTCCGTTGGGTCATACGTTTCCTTGGTACTGCCTGGTGGTCCCTGTCATGTCAGGTACCTGTTGCGGTATGACTGAGGTAGGTGTGTGACTGTGCGATGTCAATATGTCGTTGGGTCATACGTTTCCTTGGTACTGCCTGGTGGTCCCTGTCATGGCAGGTACCTGTTGCGGTATGACTGAGGTAGGTGTGTGACTGTGCGATGTCAATATGTCCGTTGGGTCATACGTTTCCTTGGTACTGCCTGGTGGTCCCTGTCATGTCAGGTACCTGTTGCGGTATGACTGAGGTAGGTGTGTGACTGTGCGATGTCAATATGTCCGTTGGGTCATACGTTTCCTTGGTACTGCCTGGTGGTCCCTGTCATGTCAGGTACCTGTTGCGGTATGACTGAGGTAGGTGTGTGACTGTGCGATGTCAATATGTCCGTTGGGTCATACGTTTCCTTGGTACTGCCTGGTGGTCCCTGTCATGGCAGGTACCTGTTGCGGTATGACTGAGGTAGGTGTGTGACTGTGCGATGTCAATATGTCCGTTGGGTCATACGTTTCCTTGGTACTGCCTGGTGGTCCCTGTCATGGCAGGTACCTGTTGCGGTATGACTGAGGTAGGTGTGTGACTGTGCGATGTCAATATGTCCGTTGGGTCATACGTTTCCTTGGTACTGCCTGGTGGTCCCTGTCATGTCAGGTACCTGTTGCGGTATGACTGAGGTAGGTGTGTGACTGTGCGATGTCAATATGTCCGTTGGGTCATACGTTTCCTTGGTACTGCCTGGTGGTCCCTGTCATGGCAGGTACCTGTTGCGGTATGACTGAGGTAGGTGTGTGACTGTGCGATGTCAATATGTCCGTTGGGTCATACGTTTCCTTGGTACTGCCTGGTGGTCCCTGTCATGTCAGGTACCTGTTGCGGTATGACTGAGGTAGGTGTGTGACTGTGCGATGTCAATATGTCCGTTGGGTCATACGTTTCCTTGGTACTGCCTGGTGGTCCCTGTCATGGCAGGTACCTGTTGCGGTATGACTGAGGTAGGTGTGTGACTGTGCGATGTCAATATGTCCGTTGGGTCATACGTTTCCTTGGTACTGCCTGGTGGTCCCTGTCATGGCAGGTACCTGTTGCGGTATGACTGAGGTAGGTGTGTGACTGTGCGATGTCAATATGTCGTTGGGTCATACGTTTCCTTGGTACTGCCTGGTGGTCCCTGTCATGTCAGGTACCTGTTGCGGTATGACTGAGGTAGGTGTGTGACTGTGCGATGTCAATATGTCCGTTGGGTCATACGTTTCCTTGGTACTGCCTGGTGGTCCCTGTCATGGCAGGTACCTGTTGCGGTATGACTGAGGTAGGTGTGTGACTGTGCGATGTCAATATGTCCGTTGCTGTGCGACAGACGCATGTGATGACCAGTCGGCAGCTCGCGTGTGCTGTGTAGCCGGGCTAAGCGTTCACGATCCGCCCCGCTCCGCCAACTGGCTGCCGTCGTCTTGGACTCGGTCGCCTGGGGTGTTCTGGTTGGTTTCACTTCCCCAGGCTGGGTCCTGTGGTGTGTATCCGACCTACTATCGTGGCCAGAGCCTGTCTCGTGTCTGCCCGGGTGCGGTTCACTGCCTCTGGTAGGGTCTGTCTGGACCTGAGTCTGTCCGACCGTCCCGGTAAAGGTCCGATTGTCTGCTCACGTCTCGCTGCGTCCAGCCTGATCTGCATGTGTCTGCTGTGCTGTCTCCAGTGTCGGCCTTGGGGCCGTTTCGATGCTGTCGCCCCTGGTCGAGTGGAGTTTTCCGCCACGTCATGCAGCCGTCTCAGGCTGAGCATCTTGATTGGCTGTGCCGCTTGTGTCCGCGAGTGCCATTGCCATCGACAGGACTCACGAGACATATGTGGCGATGCTCTGGGTCGGGTTCCGGTACGGCTTTTGCATGCTGCGCCGCGACGAGCGAGCCTTTCGGGTAGCTGCTGCGACTGTCCGTGCGCTGCATTATTTGGTGCAGCATCTGTAGCTTGTGTTGGCTTGTGGGCGTGGGCCGTGCGTCACTGCCCGGGATCGCTGCCGTTTGTCCGACCGTGGCTGGCCATGTCTCAAGACAGTGTTGTCGCCGCCACAGCTGCAGCTGGAGCTGGAGGCTGTGATGGAGGGACTGCAGAAGGACTCGAGCACGGGCAAGTACACGACGCGCCGGAACGCGCCGAAGTCACCCAAGTCGCCGACGGCGCCGACGCCGTCATCGCCCACGTGAGTGCACCGCCGGCCGGTCGGCGCTCCGTCCCCCGTACTAATCTGCCGCGCGTTGGACACTGCTCACACTTGCCTGTGACACTGAATGGATTGCCGAGCTGCCCCCTTCTGTGAACCAGCATGTCGTCGACACGTGTTGACGCGCCAGTTTGCACTCGCGGCGCCTGTACAGTGTTTTCTGTTAACGCCGCGCGTGGCGCCACTTGTCTTAACTCAGTTCTTCGCTTTGGTTCATGCTTGCCGAGTCTTGCCTGCTGATCTCTGTTCAGTTTAGTAGTAGGGCCGGCCGACACCTCCGGGGCTGGCCTCAGCTACCGTGGTGCGCACTTCCCCCCACCCACTCGCCCGCCCTTCTCCCACTCGTCTGCTTTTCTGTATGTCCGTCTGTCCATTCGCCTGTCCTTCCGTCCGTTCGTCATGGCGCTGCTCTCGTAAACCACGTCTGTGATGGGGCGCACCGTCCGCCGGGTCGTCCGTCCGTCCGTCCGTGTCGGCGGTGCTGCAGCGTGGTTCGGCTGTGAACGTCGACCAGCCGGCGGCCGGCCACTGGCTGCCGGCTGCAGGCCGCAGCCGACTCTGGCGTCATCTGGCGCTGCTTTCCTTCTGTCTTCTGTTGCTGGACGTTCGTGTATTGGTATGGCCGCCTGCGTCTGTTTTGTGGTCGTGTGTAGGCACCATCGCACTGTGGTTTCGTCGTTGCTGTTCTCTTCTCGCTTGATATCTGTCCTTTTCTGCTGGTCGTTGCGTTGTTTTGTTGCTCTTGTTTATCATTGTTGTGTATATGAGATTAAATCGATCTTGGTCCGCGGCGGATTCAGTTTGTTATATGTGATGCAGCACTCTTGAGGACTTCGTGTGTAGTTAACTTTTGATTACATTTTACACGTATCATGACTTCGCTAAGGAGGCTTTGCTCGTCCAATGTGCGCCATTGTGCTAACTACGAAGTCGTCGAGTGCGTGTTACTTCTGTGTAAGTCGTGCATACCTGTCCAGGTTCTAGAATATCCTGGACTCCGAGATGCCTTAGTAATGTCGATGCAAGTATGTTCGGTACTGATTCTGGCGCACCATGTACTCTTGGATCCTGTAGTAGTTTTATACCGGCGTATCCTGGACTTGATTAAATGGAGGAGTAAATGAAAGAGAGTTGATTTTGAGGAATCCTTTGGAGGAATTCGTGCGTATGCGATTGTTTTTAGACGCGTGATGCAGGACGTGGATATATTTTGCCACAACTTTTCTATGGAACTACCGATCTCATCCGTGGCACTGACTGGGATATCGTGGCGTATTGACAACCGAAACACTGCTCTGCAATGACATGCCTTGTATTTGGCTCGTGCACGTGGCAACGTCTGCGATCTGTGGTGCCGACGCTGGTCTTGTCTTCGCAATCCATCACAAGTTGATGCACTGGACGCCTGGCGGTGTGGACGAGGCGTGGCGAATACAGGACATGTATTGCGGCGGGGCGGGCGTTGAATGTTGCCAGTCAGTGTGTCAACACGACTGACTGCTATTGTGGCGATGGCGCCGGTAGCTTGAGCTTGAGCACTGGTATTCGTCTGGGAGACAGCTGTACGCAACAGCTGAACTGCTCTGAATGTAAGGTTCGATATGTGAATCACTGCAGCATAGTGTGTGCGCAGTCGAGGAGACAATATGCAACTAATGTGGAATGTGTGCTAGCTCCGCATGTTCGCCACAGAGTATTTCAACTGGATGCTGCAGTGTGATTCGCTTGTGCCGTGATCGCTGAATGGTGAGCAGCCTTCGCTGTCAGTGTTAAGGCTGTCGGCCACTGATGACTGCTATTGCCAATAATCGCATGCTGTTTAGTCATCGCAACAGAACCACCGAGAGGGAGACACAACAAGGAAGCTTCGATTATGGATGTCCCCTGGGATAACGTAGCGGGGAGGTTACGATGTATTACTGATGCAGTATGCTAAACGGTACGGAGCCCAGACAATTGTGCCGTCCACATCGTATGCAGACTCGGGGCTAGCCCCAACACCGTGCAGACCCCTGGACCCACATACTGCACTGCATAGCAGCTCTGGGTGAACCCAGTGCACCGCGCAGATTCTCGGGACCCAAGCTGCGCTACAGGGGCTCGTGATCAATCCATGCATCATGCAGATGCTTAGGGTCATGCAGTTACATTGCAATTATGCTCGTGGCTCACACTGCATTGTCCAGACGTGTGGGGCTCGCGTTACACGGCGCTGATGTTCTGGCCCCGCACATTACAGTGTGCAGGTGGCTCCAGTTGATGTGCTGACTGAGACCACATTGCATGCACTCTCCAGTGGTGAGATTGGGCTGTCACTGGCGCCGGAATGCCACCCATACCTTCAGCCGAGGGCTGGCTGCAGCCGGCATAGAGGTTTCGGTGCATGGCCTGTTGCAGTTCGTGCTGGATTCATGGCACGCAGAGAACTGTCGTGCGTTCCTTGGTGCCGTCCACTGTAGAGCCTCGTCGGCCAGCGTTTCGTGGCGAACGGTAATCGCTGACTTTCGGTTGGGTTCTCTGCGTGATGTGAGCGTTTCACTAGCGATGCAATGAGGTGATTGTGCTTGGGAAACTGCTATCGGTGTCGTGCGTCTTTCTGTGCCCGCTCAACATCCTGGTGCACCCGAGCGCGTCGTCCCATCCGCCGCCTGTGCATGCGCCGAGCGCAGTCCGTGTGCACCACACCTGGCCGAGCCGACCCCGAGGTGGCCGCAGGCAAGACCCGGGGCGGGTGTGGCGCTTGCGGACGCCACGCTGGACAGAGATGGGCAGCCGAGCACGTGGCCAGCACGCAGTGTGACCCCGCATGCGTCGCCCTCGGCTAACCCGTGTCTGTGTCTCCCTGCGGGCGCGCGGGCGCCGTCGCCAACAGGGACGCCGACGACGCGCGACCACTGGTGCGCCCCGGATGCAGCGCGTCCGGCTTCAAACACACGCTCAGCTCGTTCACCAAGCGGCTGTCGGTGCGCCAGGATCGTCCGGCAGCCGGTCGGATGCGGCTGGCGCGCGCCTCCACCTTCCACGTGTCTGCGCCGTCGGTGGCGCCGCCGCCGCCGCAGCGGCAGGCGTCGGCCGAGGGGCCTGCCTCGTTCCCGGAGCCAGCCAACGGCGACACGAACCCGTTCCGGCAGCCGGCATCGCCGGCACAGCAGCGGCGCCGTCACAACCCGTTCCTCGAGTCGCCGCGGCCCGGCGCTCCCACGCCGCCGCCGCCGCCCATCCCGTCCTCTCCGCCGCCGCCGCCGCCGCCCGCCAGCGACGGCGAGCAGATCCTGGAGGTGTCGCCGGCCGGCCCCGACCTTGACCCCGTGCATGCCCCCGCCGCCACGGCATCCGCTCCACCGCACCTAACGCCGGCCGATGTTTCCAGCGACCGCGGCGGGCCGGCGGACTCCTCTGTCACTGCAATAACTTCTTCCGTTTCTGATGGTGGTCGGACGGATGCCAACTCTGGTGAGGCCTCTTCTTCTAACTCTCCCGCTATGCCCGATGACGCGACGGCCGACTCTGCCACCAAGGTTGACGCGCCGCCCAAGCCGCCCCGCACACCTGAAGCGGGCGAGGAGGCGCCGGTACCGCCGCCTCCGTCGTCGCCGGTCGCCGACGCCGCGCCGGCCGGCGACGCGGCGCCCATCGCTCAGCCCGAGCCATCGGTCGTCTCTGGCATGTATCCTTCCCTCCCCAGTGTACCCGAGGTGGACTCGACCGCGGCCGCCGCCGACTCGCCCGCCGCCGCCGCCGCCGCCGGCGCAGTGGACTCGCCCGCTGACAAGGATGGGTCTATTGACAGGAACAAGACCTCGAACAAAGAGGACCCGCGTCCCTACGAAGAAATTTCGTACAAGAAAGAGAATGGTGGCGATTTCAACGGCGATGTGCCGACGGGTGAGTCTGACGGCACCTCGGCGCCAAGAGTCGCGTCTTGATGGTCGAAATCTGTGCGAGTTTGTCCCCCCCCCCTTCACACTCCTGCTCACGCACGAAACATGCGATCCGCTTATTCGTAGCCTGTGGGCAGGCGCGTGATTGAAACTCGTTGAGCACGGACATGAGATATTTTGGTGACATTCACATTCCACATGCCTAAAGTTGTCTGTGTGTGTTGGCTATGGTGGGACAGGAAGATACACTGATTATAGTGTTGCCTCAGCTTCATGGTTCCGGCCGCTTGTCAAGCTAGCATGTGACTGCTAAGCTTTTCGCCGACCGGTTGTGTAGCAAGTATCCTTCGCAAGCTGTTAGCAAGTAGTTCGGCGTGGTTTTCACCAGGCATGAACAGATGAATGGAGGTCGGGCATACCCCATGCCCTGGCTGTTAGACCGTGGTGTCTGACGCCGAGCACTCCACTGGGTTTGATTCCGGCCTCAGTCAGTTTTCTGGGGTTTGCCATGTTGCATAGCCGGCCCCTCGCAACCGTTGCAGGTCAGCGGTGGCTCCCTTTGTCATGCCACATTTTGAGGCACAAACCCAATAATGGTTTGCGATCAAACCCGGTCGTATTTGTGACGGAGAGGCTCCACTCAGACACCAACGGGACCGACATGTGGAGCGGACCTGCTCGCAATGCTGTGACTGGCTTGTGTGCAGACTGTTGACTTCTGCCAACTTCCGAGGTTAACCGGCCGATGATAGCCGTCGCCTGACTGCATGCCATTGTTTGCAGTGTGTGTGTGTGGGTGGCCGCTGTCCGGTTGCCGTCGGTGTGTTGGCTGCCAACCTACCCTGCACCGCCAATACCCGGCGTGACGTGTGGCTGGCTGACTCCACACAGTCCGTGTGGGTGGCCGCTGTCCGGTTACCGTCGGTGTGTCGGCTGCCAACCTACCCTGCACCGCCAATACCCGGAGTGACGTGTGGCTGGCTGACCCCACACAGTCCGTGTGGGTGGCCGCTGTCCGGTTACCGTCGGTGTGTCGGCTGCCAACCTACCCTGCACCGCCAATACCCGGCGTGACGTGTGGCTGGCTGACTCCACACAGTCCGTGTGGGTGGCCGCTGTCCGGTTACCGTCGGTGTGTCGGCTGCCAACCTACCCTGCACCGCCAATACCCGGAGTGACGTGTGGCTGGCTGACCCCACACAGTCTGTGCTCAGTGTGTCTGTGTGTCTGTGTGGAGCCATGTCCCACCCGTAGCTCAGAGGCGCGCCTTGTTTTGCAGCCTCGCGCCCCGTCAACGGCAGCACCAAAGTTCGGCCCGAGGAGCTGTACGACATCCCAGTGGGTAGGTGACGCTTATGCGGCAGCTGCCTTACGAATGACGAATCGTGTTATGTCACGGGACACTCGTCCCATCTCTCCACATCCGTGTCACATTCATTACTCACCTGTGCTTTGCACGAATCGCCTACATCCCGTCAGCCACTCGTGCCACCCATGTTTCCGATACACGAATCCCACACCTCACAAGCGACTTGCGCGCGACGAGTCACTCAAGCTCCAGTTACACTGTCGAGTGGGCAGATATATCACTCATTTTTCATGTGTGTCGTTGGCCAGTCGTTCTGTCAGTCGGCGGTGGGGTGGGGTGTCTGTGGTGGGTAGGGCTCGGCTGGTATTGTCAGTCGGCGGCGGAGTGTGGTGTCTGTGGTGGGTAGGGCTCGGCTGGTACTGTCAGTCGGCGGCGGGTGTGGTGTCTGTGGTTGATAGGGCTCGGCTGGTACTGTCAGTCGACGGCGGGTGTGGAGTCTGTGGTGGGTAGGGCTCGGCTGGTACTGTCAGTCGGCGGTGGGGTGGGGTGTCTGTGGTGGGTAGGGCTCGGCTGGTACTGTCAGTCGGCGGCGGAGTGTGGTGTCTGTTGTGGGTAGGGCTCGGCTGGTATTGTCAGTCGGCGGCGGAGTGTGGTGTCTGTTGTGGGTGCTCGACTGGTATTGTCAGGATCTAGAGTGGCTGCCGGACTTGCAACTGACTATGTCGCGGAGAATGATGGTCACATCTACCAGCTCAGGGTTAAAATAATGGTTTTTCGTTAGGTGTGAGATGTTGAAACGAACACAGTAGGATGTAGAAATTTGCCATGGAATTAGTGTCATTTGAAATGATTTTGATGTCTTTCAGACTCAAATTTGAGCCGATGGTATAGGTACTTATGACTGTACCTTCATCATTAGTTTTGAGGTTCATAATGTAGGAGAGCTATATTCAGGATAGGGGAAATAATAACAATGCTATAGACTGGTATTCTATGTCATATCACATCTTAGGTGTCACACTGTCATATCACAATCCCTTGACCTGAAATTGCGTTACGAAATGTTCGCGTATCACCATTCCTTATCAAGAGCATGAACATGATACTTATAAACAGAATACTGTTAGAACGGAGACACGAAGACTTCATAAGCATGCATCAAGGAGCAGGATGTCGATGATTCTAGGAGAAGGATGTCGATTGAGTGTTCAGAAAGTGGTATATTCCACCCTATTTCGCGAACAATCTATCACTGTATCAGCTCCCCATACGATGCACGAGGCCGTGAAGACGGTGTATGGGTTTGTGGTCACTTGTGGTCCGTACTGACCGATTGTCTCATTAATCTCACTAGGAAACTGTGTAATTGCCGCTGTAGAACCGATGCGCCTCGAAGCACAAATCACATCTCTAGACGATGGATGGTGGTATGTGTTGATCCTTACACGCATTGGTTGATACATGAGTGATTTGGATCAAGTTCTTCTTGTCATTGCCATTTCTATGTCCTTGTCCTGGTCGCTTTGCTCCGATGTTTACTGGACCTGTCCAGACTTCAAATCACAGAAGTAAGGCCATCCGTGGTGTGATGTTTCCATATTGGATACTTGGATAGAAGCTGAACGAAGAGTTAATCCAAGCTGGATAAATTCCGAATTGGCTACTTGTGGGGTGTTGTGTGTGTGTTGTAGCCGTAGTGTAACTAGGGCCATGTCTCGTATGTTATGACGTCTCGGCCTACCATGCTTGGTCTGCGCCTGCACCCCAGTGTGTGGTTACCCGATGCCACCCGGCACCTTACCCCGTGTGTGTTGATACGTGTGCTACTGATTGGACATCAGCGCACACGTGGTCTGTTCTCAACCCTCTGATCTGTTTGTAGTTCATTTGTCTGGCAATCTGTACTCTGCCTGTTCGTCAATGTGTGTGGTGTCAGTCCCTCATAAGGCGAACTGCCAGCCAGCTCCCGTGCTTGTGCGACTTGGCAGCTGCACTCCTCGTGGCCGCACAGGTAGCCGTGCCGACTCGGCCGTCCGTCACGTGGTTATGTCGTCATGCCCTGTGGCCGTCATTCCCCGTGGCCGAGCGGCTGCCCAACCAGTGTCAGTCCCATAAGAGATGCCGCGCTTACAATGTTGTGTTCGACGTAAACTGAGTGGGAGAACTGTGAGACCGAAAGGACCATGACACACCACACGCCGCTATGCTAATTCAGCATAGTGCATTTACGGTTGAGATACTTATACCATATTCGGATATGAGCCAAGTTTATGTGAGGGTGTAACCAATTTTTGGCTGAATCCAATTGTTTTTCAATGTGCATGTACTGACATTGGAGGTTTTTGCAATCGTGCTCAATGCCAAGCTTGAATTTACTGTACCAAGTTACCGAAATAACCTATATTTGTTGATGACGTTCCTGGACTTACTCGAAGATTGTACGCAATAAGGTATGTCGTCATGGACTGTGAAGAGAGTACAACTGTGATAGGTGTAGAAGTTCCCTGCCGCAGTATGGTGTTCGGTGCTGTGCCTGCAGTACGGGAGTTCCACAGCCGCCTCTTGTAATTCGTCCAGCGCCCCTGATGGCGCCTTATGCTGCCGAGGTATGGTGTTCGGTGCTGTGCCTGCAGTGCGGGAGTCCCACAGCCGCCTCTTGTAACTCGTCCAGCGACCCTGATGGCGCCGAATGCAGGGCCCTGTTCACGGGGCTTGCGGCTGTCTGCGGTCGCTGCGGCTCTCGCGGTCAAAGGGGTGGAGCTTAGCCCTGGCCAATTAGCAGTGAGCAGGATGACGTCACATTGTCTGCGGCCGCCGCGGTTCCTGCGGTCGCTGTACCACCGACCGCAGCGACCGCAAGATTGAGAAGGCTCATCTTGGCGCAATGGTGCGTAATTATGCGCTGTTGAAAGATGAGTTGGGTAGTTCACTGGGATATGTATGATTTTGTGCAGGGCACCAAGTAGTGGAATTTTCTGGTGTTATGCAAAAAATGTAGGTGGTGCCTTTCCATGGCATTGTGGTTTCTGGTGGTGCTTTTCCATGCATCTCTATAGACACCAATATTGAGTGTGAAAGCTAGGTGTTGTTTAGCCATTTCTATATGTGGCATTGAAGCACCAACTGTTATTGAAATTCCACCCACGGAGCAGTGTCAGGATCAGTAAAACAGCTGTTTCTGGATGTTTGGCATCCAGAATATCCTCCCAAGAAAGAAGATATTCTTTCACTTTTCTCATTTGTATGTTGAATAGTGGGTAGTATTGTGCTTTAAGGTATTCAAGAAGCAAGGTTTGCACACATTTTACCTCCATAAAGCAAGCAAAGGGGTAGATTAGGCAGTAAATTTGTGCTTCAAGGTAATTTTTGAATTCCTCAAAATTTTCCAATACAATGCTTGTGAATGTAGTTGACATGATGTGACCACTCATTTCCTCTGCAAGTGCTTACTTTTCAGTTGGTAGGCAAAATGACACCCAAAATATGGCATTGAATTGGGTAATATAGCATGGCATATGCCCCAATTTTTGTTTAATCTGACAACCCAACCTAGCCTAGCTGAACCTCCCATATACAAAAAAAATCAAAATGGAAAATTTCACCTAGCCTCACCACCTGGACCAAATTACCTAACCATAGGGGATGAGTAGTCCAGGGGCAAGTTACCCATCTCAATCAAAAGAATGTGGGTTCGAGTCTCACCTGTCGCTACTCTGCCCAAGGCCAAACAGAGTGAGAGATTGGGCGATGCTACATGATTCAATGGTTGAAGTGTTGTAAAATCAATAACCAATACCTAATCATGAAGAAAAACTTCTTTCCATTTTTCAAAAGGAATTTTTTTTCATGGATTCAAAAAATAAATCCATTTTTCAAAAAGCATGTCAAAATTACAAAACAACTCACTTGTACTGCTAACTAACCAGCCAACTAACAAACATGCTTGCTTTATGGAGGTAAAATGTGTATAAATTTGTCTTGTGAATACCCTAAATAAAGCACAATAATACCAATTATGCTAGGTTTGTTTAGGTTGGATTGAGTTCTTTCAAGTTCAAACAGTGAAAAGAAATAATTTGTCCAAATTGTAGGTTTTTATGAAGGTGAGGTTTGGTTAGGTTATATGTTATGCTACAGTTTACCTCATTTGGTATGCTATGTAATGCTTAACCCATAGCAACTTTTTGGTGTTTTTTGCTTGCCAACGGAAAAGTGAGCACTTGCAAAGGAAATGATCACAATGGTCACATCATCTTAACTGCATTAATAAATGTCATATTGGGAAAAATTGCCAAGAATTAAAAAAATGTCCTCAAGCACAAATTTACTGTAATGCTTGATAATTAACTGCTTTGTGACAGTGCTCAAAATTTGTCAATATTGTTCAATATAGCAGATCATACTGACTCCTTTGGTCATGTAATGATATTACACGACCCAACATCACTACACCAGTAGGTTTTATGTGATAAGACCCTGTGTTAAGGATATTATTTCACACATTCTGTGCAGGGATGGGAACATGCATATGTATTGCCTAAATATGTTTTGCTAGTGTTTTTTTTTAATGTTACCTGAATTATAATTTGCATCACAACCTATGACAATCTGAACATTACTTCAATGTGGCAGGCTGCAATGATGTAAAAGAACATGATTATGGCTTGTTCTTGTATAGCTGGATATATGCTATGCATACCTATCATGCATTTTTCATAGCCCAATGTTTTCTGATGTGTCATAGGTACAGAACAATACTATGCATGGTGCCAACAAAACCTTCTTGGGGATGGTCAACAGATAAATGTGTAGATCATTATTTGCATGATCACAGCACAACTGAGCACAGCAAAATAAGCAATGCAACCAAATAAGCAAGATAGCAGCATAAGCAAACTAGGTGCAAAGGAGCATGCACTGCTACTATGCAATTTGGATGGTATGATCAGCTACTTGACATTTGTCCATGGATTGCTCACTGTTGCCATTGCTTCTGCAGAGATATAACCAAGGAAAAATTAGAACATGAACAGATTGTGCAAAAAAGGCCACAGGAAATGAACAAGTGCACCCTGTTGGCTGGTTATTGGTTTTTACGACGCGTGGACCGTTGAGTCATATAGCGTCGCCAATCGCTCACGCCGATTAGTCGCGGGCGAAGAGTAGCGACAGGTGAGATTCGAACCCACAATCTTTCAGTTGCGAGACGAGCATCTTACCCCTAGACCACTCGTCCCCACCCTGTTGGCTGGCAAGGGCTGTGAACACAGGTGTTGATCTCTGAAAATGATTGGGGCAGGGCCCAATGAATACAGGCAATGGCAAGCCCAAATTGATTGGGGGGGGGGCACACTCCATAGTGTTGCATGCTAAAAGTTTAAGTGGTTTGGGGCAAAATCACCATTGAGGGGTGCTGGTCCCCTCAAAAGTATACAAAACAACACCACTGGCTGTGAAGGAAAGAGAACATGTCTCAGAGCTGGAAAGAGTTGTACATCAACCTATTCTTCAACTATAGAAACACCAAAATAAAGCAAATATTGACCTGACACATTAAGCACAAACCTAAGTCATCAAGTCATAAAGTGATCAGACTTAATAAGAGCCACAAGATCCCATCCGGGTTAAGCCTGTAAAGGGAAGATACCATAACCCTGGCAAAGACACTCAGACCCCAACCAGCACCACATCCCTAATGTCTTTGATTGATTTATTGATTATTTGGGTTTAAGGGTGTGCCGACTACAGGGCCATTTGGCGCCCATATCCATAATTTCAAAGAATCCATCTATCAACATCCCACACCCTCATCAATGTCTATCTACCTTACATATCCAGCCCTATTCACCCGATCCCATGTAACACATGAATGTGGTTTGAGTGCCCTACCAATAATTTTCAGACGCCATCCATGCCTGCTTGAAGGGGCCTGTATAGTGCACACCTACTTAACATAAATATCACCCCATCCACCGCTACTTAGAACTCAAAAACAAGTTTTTGCGGTATAAAAAGAGCTATCCACCCTATTGTTAAGCCTAATATTATAGGTATTTGGCAATACATCGGCTCATCCACATATCTTACCTTTATAAATGTAAGTCCTGCGCAAGATTTGACGCATGCTTTGACCGCGGCGGGCCGCGGCGGTGTTCAAGTGCGTCTCGCTGCTGATGACGTTTCGGTGGTAGGCGGAGCCTATTTTGACCGCAGAGCCGCGGCGACCGCAGGTTCCGTGAACAGCGCCCTGATGTTTGCTGATGATGATGATGATGATGATGATGTTTCCTGATGTTTCTCCCGCGATCGGTCTGTACCTCGTCTCACTTCGCCTGCGCCTCGTCTATTTTGTTTTGCATAACTCGGTACGTACCTGCCGAATCGCGTTTGTTTTCACTCATGCTGTGCCTCGCCTGTATGCCAGCCATCATGTGGTCTATTTCGTCTGCTCCGCGTTTGCGTGCACACCGCCTTCAGTGTGCACCGTGTCTGTACTCCGCCAGGCGCCACCACGGACAACCTGCCGCCGGGCGTACTGTACCGCGTCAAGGCCGCCTACAAATACCAGGCCGAGGACGCGGACGAGCTCAGCTTCGACGTGGCCGAGATCATACAGGTCACCGAGTACGAGGATGCCGAGGAGCAGGTCGGTGGCGCCGTCAGCTGACCCACGTCGCGTCAACTGATTACCTTGTCGTCAGCTGACTATCGTGACGTCAGCTGGATATCGTGACGCCAGCCGACTACCGTGACGTCAGCTGACTATCGTGACGTCAGCTGACTATCGTGACGTCAGCTGACTATCGTGACGTCGGTTGACTATCGTGACGTCGGCGTGCTACCGTGACGTTAGCTGACTACTGTAGTGTCACCTGCTCTGTGGCAGTGAAAGTTTCACTGGCGTTTGGAGGATGATCGTAGACGCCAGATTTATGTATCTGATGTGGTAGAACACCCTATTCGAAGCAGCAATATGGATAAACGAGAGCCATGGTTTTTTTCGGCGATGTTTCTAGATGTGGGTCGGGTTGGATTTTCTGATTCGGTTTACTTGTCTAAAGTGTAAAATTTTGGTAAAACTAACGTAACATGATTAAATTTGTAATCCCCATTCACCATTAACTTATGTCAGTATGCACAGAAGTGAAGGTTGCTTCTTTAGGTTATGCTAATTGGAAATGCAAATGTAATGCAATGCAATACCAAATAAATGCAAGGTTAGTTTGGGTGTATAATTTGTAGGTGCCGAAAACCCCGAATGTTATTCCTTCTCCAAAAAAAAGTATGTGGAGCACTTCTACAGTCTGTGACGTGCTTCGGAATCTTATCAGCACACTAGTTGTATGTATTCAAGACACGAATAATGTCGCTGGAACATGCGCACTGTGTGTGTGCGTGCGTGCGTGCGTGCGTGCGTGTGCGTGTGCGTGTGCGTGTGCGTGTGCGCGTGCGCGTGCGCGTGCGTGTGTGTGTGCGCGCGCGCGTGTGTTGCCAACATCGATACTCGTCAGGTCCGGCTATTGTCCGTAGCGGACGGTCCCGGCTGATGGTCGTCCGGTCCTGTTGCAGGAGGAGGGCTGGCTGATGGGTATCAAGGAGTCCACCGGCCAGTCGGGTCTGTTCCCCGCCAACTTCACACGACCCATCTAAGCGGCGGCGACCGCATCCCGTGCCAGCAGTGCCCCGACTCGCCGCTGCGGGCCGAGGGCGCTAGTGTGCCGCCGTCCGCCGGCCGACGTAGACGGTCGCGGCGCCGCCTCGACTTTCGCACCGACCGGGCTGACGCAGCACCGAATGGACCGACTAGACTGACTCCGGACCGACTCTGAACCGATTCTCGGACAGACTCCGGACCGATCCGGCAGCAATTGTCGGCCGGAACTTGGTTGCCACTGCCCAGTGATGCTATCCACCAATACGCTTTGGGGGCTCTGAGTATCGTATTCGTGCGAAAAGAATGTTGGCTTTTCCTACCGTTTAAAAGCGTAATAGTAAATCGAAGTCAATGTCTGTGCCGCTGCCGGTAGTTGGTATCGATCCCGGTCGGCGTCGGAAGAAAGGCAACCCGCGGAGAGGCGAGACATGGTCCAAAGCCAAACCACGTAGTGTATTTGATAGTTGGTGCCCGAACGTGCCGGCATCGGACACCAACGCACCGAGAAGATCTGCGCTGAATCTAGCATTCTAGCCGAGAGCTCCGTAAGCCAACATGTACTAATGTGCTAGCTCGTTAAGTTTACGTTGCAATAGTTTCTTTTTTGGCCCGATTTTGTTATCAATTGCGTGGAAATTCGTGTCGGCATGGCGCCTCCGTGCAGGTAACTCCATATATACATATAGCCGTAGGAAGGAGATTTATCCGCCATTTTGTCACTAACGTGCTCAACTGATTGTCTGCGTCCCCGGCCGCCGGCTTCCCGTAGATGTATCGTGGACGTGCGTTGTGGTAAAATTTCCGGTCGGGCGAACGTGCGAGCGTCGTGGGCTCCTCATGTGTTTGTATATAGCGATGGCCGCCATCGCCTCAGTCGCGTGTTCCCTGTTACCCTGTTCTCTGAGCCACTCCACAACCGTGCTGCCACTTGCAGCGCCATCCCGTCAGGGATCTGTATGCCGCCGGTGTGGTGCCCTCCCTCTGTCGTCGCGGCCCACCCTGGCCTCTCCGTGCCACCAACTCGGCCACCTCCGCTGCCAGCCGGGCGGCTGTCGTGTCGTTCTCGAGGCCGGGCCGCCGGACCTTCGCGGCACGACTGCCGTCAGTCGTGCCGGCTCAGCTGAGCCAGCCGAGTGACGCCGTCTGTTGCCGAGCCGGGAGCGCCGTCCGAGCGGACGGGAGCGTGCGGAGAAGTGAGGCTTCAGTCGGGCCATCAGGTAGCTGCCGTCTGCTCACTGCTGTCGTCTGCCGTTAGTGGGAGGTTGCCTGGACGGCATAGTTGGATCTCGCTCTCCTCCCGAGTGCACCACCGGTCACCGGCGAGCTGCGTGTTTCCTATGGCGGAGAAGACCACCCCGCTCGGCGGAACAGACGGCGTCGGCAGCGTGCACGGACGCCTCGCCGGCGCGTGTGATCTGGATTGTTGCTTTTATATATGACCCGCGGCTGGGGGGGGGGAAGGGGCGATGACTGCGCGACTGACAGATGGTGAGTGCGTGCGCGGTCGGATCGTCTTGCTTTCGTCCGAGCGAGCGTGTGCTTGTGTATGGTCGGCGCGAGAACCAGGGCTAATAAACGAACCTGTGAATGCCCCGTGTCAAGTCTGGCGCCACGCGTCGTGATGACGCGGAGGCACAAGATCCTCTGGAGTATGGAAGAGCCTAAATAGGCTCAACGTCCATCAGAACATATACCCTGCTATGTACGTTGCGAAATGATTTCCTGGTTACGCCATATTTTTTAGCGAAGTGCTTCTTGTAGTGGATGTACGACTTTGCCATGGATATTCCGGTACCCAAAATGAATTGGGATGGGGATAGTAACGGAACTTGGTGTTCTTGAATTGGAGTGCACAAGCAGTGTCGGCCACAATTATTACAGGACTGCCTGTGCATGTGAGGGGAGCCATCTGACCATTTTCGGTAGCGATGTACTGAAATTTAAATTCCCCTTCCGACCATCCCTTTCGGGCAAAAAGCATCAGTTGATCTATTTCACCAAATCGACGTATCAGCCTGACTGGGAAGAGAGCACCGGTTGGCCAAGGCGGGCGCCTGCATTCTCAAAGCATCCAACTGTCTAGAAAGGCCTTTCTGGCCGAGAGGGGAGCATGTGTTGCTAATAGTGTACCGCATATTACGAAGAGCGGTGCCCAAATGTCCCAGGAAGGTGCCTCAATTCTCAATCCACACAGCTATCCGAAAAAGCACCTGTATTGGAGGAATAGGGGCCTGACCATCACTGACGGGTGGGTGTGTGTCTTCTATCTGTTCTATTATTCTTCAGATTTGATGTGGGTGAGTAAACTCGGCAGATTATATGGCCGGCTGGTTCGACTGCACGGACACTTGTCCACCCAGCTAACATGTTACAAGAGGTCCTGCTCCCCCTTGGCGATGATAGAGTTCCTGTCCCGGGCCAATGGTGTCCTCATTGCCAAAGGCGACATGTTATCTACGCCATAGACGTCGATGACACGCCGGAGGCCAGTTTATCGTCCTGTGGAGAGATAGACGCCCTTCTGGTCTAGCCCTTGGACTTACTCTCGACATCGACGTTCCTGTGGTTCACTCACTAAGCGCCCTTTGAACTGCTCTGGTACACCTCTCATGCGGTACTGGTGCCCGTCGTTTTTTTAGACCACGTTCTGCCTCCAAATCGCCAGTAGTGGATGATGTAGTGTGGTCAACAACTGGAAAAACTGCCACTGATCTCTCCAAGGATGTTATGGAAGATATGAATGCTCCCTGTCTGGGCTGTTTTAGAAGTTATGAACGTTGTAAAATATTACCTTTGGAGATATGATACGCACCCAGCTATATCAGTCTGAACGATTCTAGGACAAATGTACGTAAGGACAACTGTACGTATGGCAGATGTACGTAAGCAAATGCACATAAGCAAATGAGCGTATGCGCAAAAGTACATATGGCAGATGTACGTATGTCGGATGTACGTAAGAGCAAATGTACTTATTGCAAAGATAGGTAAGCAAATGTACGTAAGCGCAAAAGTACGTATGCGCAAAAGTACGTAAGCGCAAATGTACGTCGGCGCAAATGTACGTATGTGCAAATGTACGTAAGCGCAAATGCACGTTAGCGCAAATGTACGCAAGCACAAAAGTACGTAAGCGCAAGTGTACGCAAGCGCAGAAGTACGTTTGCGCAAATATACGTAAACGCAATAGTACGTATGCGTAAGTGTACGTACGTTGGCTCATACGTATATTTACGTTTACATACTTTTGCGTTTACGAACATTTGCTCTTACATACTTTTACGTTTACGTACCTTTGCACATACGTACATTTGCAATACGTACATATCAGGAAGGGCACAAACAAGAGGTGGTACCGTGTTTGGGTGTCGAGTGCTCACTGTTCACTCTCGCTGACTACTGCCTATGAAGCCAGGAAATTTATTAGGGTGTCGGACGTAGACAAGGTGAAAGCAAAGCTATTTTATGAGTCGGACCAGAGCAGCCGGACGTGTCTTGGCTAGACCGACTGTGTCACGGTGCGGCAGGCTGATGGAACCAAAAGTAAAGTTCAGAAAAGGCTTGCTTTGGGAAGCTTGCGTGAGATATATGATATATACAAGCAGAACCCTGACAACCCTCGCACAGGCTTCTTAACCTTTGCTACACTTCGTCCGAAGTATTGCGTCTGGGCAGGCAGCAGTGGGACGCACTCGATGTGCTTGTGCACTTATCATCAAAATATAAAACTGATCATATCCGCTTTCGGCCTTCCCGGTCTCAAAGGCCGTGACCTCCTCAATCACGCATTACGTGGCACGGAAAACTGTGATTGCATGATGCACAACTGTGATAACTGCCCTGGTGAAGACGGGGTGATTAACTTTCTGAGGATTATCCTCGCGGACAAATCAGGAGAGGAGAGTGAAGGTGATTCAGCCACAGATGATGACAAGGATAATGAGATTCGGTACAAACGGTGGATGAGCACGCGTCGCTGTACACTCGTAGAAATAGTCTAGACCAAAGAGGAAAGCATGCGATAGTTGAGCCAGCTAACCGTGAAGCTGACCAGACATCACTTTGTGGTTGACAATCAAGGTCAGCACTTCACCTACACAAAGGCTACTGCCAAGGAGGGCGAAGTGATTGTTCATTTCACGATTTCACGACTTCACTGAATATTATTCATTTGTGGTACAGGATGCAGCACAAGGCTTCAGCTGTGATTCGTCCCAATGTACGGTGCACCCGTTTGTAGTGTACTGGCATGAGAACGAGATTATGCGTCATCAGAGCTACTGCTGTATCTCAGGCGGCACAAAGCACAACACCGCCATAGTACATGCGCTCCTGCAACGGCTTATCCCAGAAATTCGGACCGAAGTACCTGACTTAAAAATATTTATTTCACGGACGACAGTGCTGTACAGTATGCAAAAAAGCATAACTTCATCAATGTGTGTCACGGTCAGACAGATTTCGGGGTACCTTGTGAGTGGCTTTTTTGTCACATCTCATGGCAAGGGCGCTTGCGACGGCATCGGGAGCACAGCCAAGCGTGCCGCGGCTCAAGAGAGCCTCAAGCGCCCGCTTAACAGCCAGATCCTGACGGCGGCGGACATGCTTGAGTATTTGTGGCATAAGCTAGTCAGCGGCATCAAGTTCATATTTGCATTAGAGCAGGAGGCAATGGACGTCACGACCCACCTCACCGAGCGCTTCTCGAAAGCCATCACGGTGAAGGAAACCAGGAGTACCACAAGTTCGCACCAGTGACCCACAGCACCGTAATAGTTCATGAACTGTTTACCCATGCGGGGCGTGTGCTAATGGTAGCTGGGTCAAGTGAGACGTGTTAGTGTGCACGCTGATGCAGATCGTGTTGATTGATATTATCGCGGTAACAGATAATTAGTCTGAACTGGGATCCTGACAAAGTCTGGGATAATCTGCAAGTTGTAGATTATTACATTGCATTACATTATAGTACTGCAGTGTGTAACGAAGTTCTTACATGCCCCTCTGGGTGCCAGGCCATTTCGCGCATGACTAGGGCAAGACTTCCTTGGGCACGGTGATAGACGATGGACCTCAACGTTGACGATATTAACGACCCCGGTTATGTTCAATGGCTCTGTATTTCAATCTCAGAGCTCTGATCTGCACCACTCTTGACAGGCACCACAAATCCAGCAGTTATATTGGCGTCTTTCATTAGCAATTAAATGGCGATAGTTATTCAAGGTTCAATAATGCAGCGTGATAGACGAATTATTATAATAGCCTCGTTTAGCACAGACAGTTTCAACTGCTTCACATACGACTCTTCAGTAGGCCGCCACGCATACCAGCACTCACGTATTCATACAACATCTCTGTCTCTCATCTCAAGTTCCAAGTTCAGATATTCTAAGCGGCAACAGTGACTACCGATACTTCATCTGACAAACTGACCGGTCTTCATACGTGCTACAACTCTCATATCAAATGACTACATGTCAGCAGTCATACGGCGATTCTCAGACAGAATCCTCAGACATACCTCTGACGACTGGCCTGATAGCCAGTCGCCTTCGCTGGAGGGCCAAACTCCCAACCGCTCGCGTCGACAGCTCGGTGACAAGTGAGAGGGAGAGAGAGAGAGCTCTATATCTTCTAACCCTCTTAACTGACTGTCGCTCTCGACTATATATAATGGTCGGCCACTACCTGCTCCCGGTCTGATGGCTCCGCCCACGGCGATCGCCATAGGTCCAGATGGGGCGTAAACCGGAATGTCGGCCTTATCTACTCCGGATACAGGGGCGCCGGTTGGTTAGCGACCGTCGGCTCTCGTATCGGAACAACACATCACACGACGATAAGCGTTTCCTGCCTGCAATCGACAGTGACATTCCTAACCTATCTAGTCCGGATGCAGAGTCGTCGCTGTACGGCTTCGATCGCCAACATAACCCATAACATTGATATCAGCATCCGTCGCGGTCGGTGTCGGTGGCTCAGGTATCGGCCGTAAACCATAACATGCATTAAGAGGCGTCCGGCCGGCCGTCAACAGTGGTGGCATGATTCACGCGACACGCGACGTAATATAATGTTACAAGTGCAACACATCATTGCATTGCATTGCATTGTGCAATTATGTTACTTTATTTTATTACACCGATGTAGACAGTTCATGATCCATTTCGATTAATTTCAGGCTCAGCAAATGTCAATGGATGCGTCCGCACCAAATTTGTTCTCAAACAGTTCAAGATTATTTGGTTAGTTATTTGGGTTTTAGGGCGCTTCGACCAGAGTTGATCATTCGCGCCCAAAACAGTTAAAGATAAATGCGCTTACTCAGTCAATGAGGTTCACCTTTTCGTTTCCAGAATGTGGGGTTTGAAACGCCAGAAAGTTGATATTACATCGGTTGGCTGTGTTATAAACACTTCAGTGTTGTCGGTGAAATGTGATCGTACCTTTTTTATATGCTGACATAGATGCAGACATATATTGCATAAGGTGAAAACATTTCTTTTCTTTTCTCCTTATAAGTGACGATCTAGGATTTCACAAATCACCATACGTCGCTTCTGCATTTCCAAAATAGCATTGCCACTGTCTCAAAGGCCAAACTAGGTCACGCTATCTTAGGTCACAAGCTCACGATTTAAAAAAACGGGTGAGCAAAAATCTCTAAATTGACACAAGATGCAGTGGATCATGACGAGTTTAGCGATATGCAGCTTCGTGCAATTCGTGTTGTTCTTCATTGAGTTCCATCAGACTTGTGCTCGACTCGAATTGAATCGAGAACCGACTCATGAATCAATCGTTTTTGGATGAGTCGCGAGTTGAATTGATTCTTTTCCCCAAAATATATCTTGTGTCGTGAGCTAAATCACATCTTTCAACAAAAAGGAGTCGAATGACGAGTCAATCATTCAAATCACAATGAGTCATTTGAGTCTTATGACTCAAATGCAAGTTATGAACAAATTATATAAAGCATGTATCTTTGTGAATAGTATGCCATGACACAAAGTAGGGAGTAAAAAAAAACACAGTAAAAACAACATATTTATACGAATATATATATACATATAATGTGTGGGCAGTGCACACTGAATCATATGGCTCATGACTCTGATACGACTGAGTCGGATCTGAATCGATTAAAAATGTATGTCAGTCTGTTTGAGTCGCGAGTCGAATCATGCTTTGTCAGCTCTGAGTCTGAATTGAGTCGAATCAAATAATTTTGACCTGCTCTGAATCATGAGTCGAATCAGATCTCAAGATCTATGAGTCACATGTGAGTCGACTCAAAAAAGTTGAGTCGAGCACAAGTCTGGTTAGAAGACTTGTGGAACACAACACTGAATATAATATGATTAACATTCTCTTCCGATCACGTGCTTCGAATGTCAGAAGGCTTGAATTTCAGTAACATACCGTTCTAAACAAACCTTACAACAGGCCACGATAAACAAGCGCAAAAACAGCCATGCATGCCTAACTTAGGACGGATATGTATATTTTTAGGGGCAAAACCATATCTGAACAAATTTTCTTTGCGGGATAACATATCGAACTTCATTTCTGCACTTTTTCAACTCTCATTGTGAATGTCCCGATAGTTATAGTAGGTCACGATTTCAAATAGCCCTTCAACGAAAATCCGAAATAGCCGAAAGATGCAGCGGATTATTGTAAGTTCACGGATATATTCTTTGCACAATTCTGATTGTTCTTCATGGTGTTCAGTTTTCTAAATGAAACTAAAATGTATATTTTTTAAGGGCAACAAAAACATAGCCTAACAAACTCTAATCCATTTTTTGTTTTATGGAGGTAAAATTTGTGCAAAGCTTGTCTTGTGAGCAGTGGCGCACCGGAGGGGGGGCCAGGGGGCCCGGCCCCCCCCCCCCATGAGACCAAAGTGCCCTTTTGACCGAAAAGTGCCCTCTTGGCCGGAATGTCCCAAATTTAGCCCAAAAATCACCTGCCTTATCATAAGGCAGGTGATTTTCGGGCTAAATTTTGGACATTCCGGCCAAAAAAATTTTTTTTCTAGCAATTTTAAAACAAATTGCTTGCCCCCCCCGGTCAACAAACCTTCCAGTGTGCCGCGGGCCGCAAAGTGCCCTTTTGGAGCCGGTCAAGTGCCCTTTTCGGTCCGGGCCCCCCCCATGGAAAAATCCTGGGTGCGCGCCTGCTTGTGAGTACATTGATGCACAATAATACCATATATTGCCCATCTGTCACCCGTGTGTCTGACATTGTGCATTAAATTATTGGCTGAATGTCACTTCTTATTCACTGCAAATGTTATCTATGCACCCTTAGGATGCTTTTTATGTTAATTGTGTCAGTGCTACAGTCCAACAAGGACAACCTATAAGACATCTGTGATTTCACTTTATTATTTGTGAGCAGAACCAGAATCAGATCTGAACTGAATGCTAACAAAGCAGCTTTAACTACCCTGATGTGTACTTTAGAGTGCAATTCTCATCTATTTCAGATTCAGGATTTGAACCAGCTGGATGACGCCGAGGAGGAAGCAGATGTTCATCAGGCCACCAAGCCTCAACCCTGCTGTCTCCTATGCTGCTCAACCTGGAGGATCCCTCTGGCGAACAGCCGGCAAAGCCTTCGGTCGAGCTAATAGCGGCCCGGGACCCCAGCGATGAGGTGGGGATCGAGCTGGAGGCGCTGGCTTTCGTGGCGGGGTTTGTGGCCTTCAAATTCAGGGTCGTCGATCCCACGCTTGGCCAGGCAAACAGCAGCACAAAGCCCAGCTCTGTGTCTGACCGCTGGCTTTTGTGTCCGACAGCTGGTTGCGTGTGATGAGATCCGAGGTAACGTGGTGCCCTCGGAGCGCTGGATGGATGTTGTTCCTCACTTTATATTGTTATTTCTCTCTTTTTAACGTATTTGGAGCGTGCGTCTGCTCGTTTGTCTTCACAATAAACTTCAGCTCCGATCGTGGGCCCGAACGGGGCGACGGGTTTGAGCACGAAATGCACCGTTTAAAAAGTCCCCAGGGCGACCACGGCAATGCCGAATATCGATATTTGTCGCAATGAAATGCATGATCTGCACGTCTGATGTGCTATAGTATTGCCAAACTGCTTGGCGGGCATGCATGGTACATGCGCCTGCGGGAAAATGTAGGCATGATGTTACTAGCTACAAGCAGCCTTGTTAATAGGTCTAATATGTGAAATTGACGAGGCTTTTCTGGGTGTGAACCGAGTCGGTGCTGTTAACTAGGAAGGTGGCCTGGTTCGTCCGGCCAGTTCCGGCTGTCAGTGCTGGAACTGTGACTCAGCCGGTCTCCGAGTCGCCAAACATCGAGACACCGGCGTTGGCAGAGTACCTTTCGCCGCGGGCGTTCGGGTGGCCATGTGTCTCTGAGTGGTGGGGCGATGAGCAGTGGATAGGGTCGGGCCGGCCTGTACATCGGTCTGCGATAATCGGCCGAATACAATGCGACAGCGACATATGGAGGACGGACGGACAAGTCAGCATGTAGCCGTAAACCGTATGTATGGCGACAGGCATGAGGTCGGTGGACTTTGCGCTCAACGACGTGGTGTCACAATGAGGATGTAGTAGTCGCTACCAAGCATAGTGGAGGCAATCGAGGAGAACAGAGCACGCACCTACAAAGTGGTGGCGGTGTTTGTGTGGCGCCACGGTCTGGGACGCATTGTCATCGCTCCGTTCCGGCTGTCAGTGCTGAAGCCGTGACCTGACCTGTCGCCGAGTCATCGATACCTGGCATTGTCAATGCATCGACCTCGATGGACGGCAAATAAATTGGATTGGACAGTGAGGAAAATATGGTAGATTCAAAACACTGCCTTCATTTCATATTGGTTTGCTTGTGATCGTGACATAACGGTGTGTGCAGGTTCCATGTGTGTTTCGCCAGTCTTTCATGTTCTGTTTTGAAGCTCTGCCTCTTCAGACGTTGTGATGTTCCAGACATGCAATTGGCGCGCGTCGTCAAATCGCACCTTCCTAATGACGCTGACGCCGCGACACATGTGGAATGTTCCAGTGGGATTGTATACATTTCTCGATCCCTGAGTACATGCTATAACTAGTAGCGGTGTTGGTTGGTTATAGTTGGTGGGTGATTGTGCAAGGGATTACGTTCTGGGTTATTCTCCGAAGGCTTCTTCGCCTTTTCGGATTCCCCTGGTCTGATGGTAGCGGTAACTTGTTTGCATAGCCGAAAAACCATTCGGGAGAGGTAATCCAGGGAAACATAACCAGGGCACTCAAATTCCCAATACAACTGTCTCCATGTTTTTTGTTGTACTCAAACTACAAGAGCGTGGCCGAGAATGACCTTGTATAACCTTGAACTCTGATACCAATGTCTTTGATGTAACCTATGTCTGAAATCTTGATATATCGTTAAATTTTAAACGTGTAATCAAATTTGTCATATTTGGAATTCACCCTGTTTGACGCAGGTCAAACAGGGTGAAAATATATATATATATATATATATATATATATATATATATATATATATATATATATTTATATATATATATATATATATATATATATATATATATATATATATATATATATATATATATTATTTAGCTATGTGCTAACAAGCAAAACCAAGTTATGCCACCTCCGAAATACATTTTAATGATTTGTCCTCCAAAAAAATATATTTATCCCTGCGTCCCTGTATGGTGCACGTCTGCCTAAACAATGATTGCTGCTATACCATAATTTCCCCACAACTCTACCCATGATTTAGATATTTGCATTGCCTCCAGAGTCCACGCGTCATTATTGCAAGCATTGCATCAGCATGGTCCTCGTGACTTACGAGACAACCAGTTGACCCAAAAACAAAATTGGGTACTAATGTGAAGAAAAACGGTTCAACTAACACGTTCGGTTTGTGCCGTTGTCCTATCATCCCTTCAGAAACGTGGTTCATTGCCATGGGGAACTTCGCATATTTTCCAGGGCAGCTTCCTCTTCCTCTTTTGCAAGAATTTAGCATTTGGCCCGTGGCGTGACAATTATCGGTCTTAATATCTTTCCGATAGTCTACCGAAAGTTCCATCCCACATTCCTTCATTATTAACGTTCGTCACCGGCTAGACTCCAAACCAGCGTGACCTGATAGCCTGATTCGACTCGTATAGTAAGTGAACCGTAAGCTTTAGATAAAAACGGAACGAAAGTTTGTTATAGATAAATATGCGTTCTATCATATGGTCGTAGTTTTATGACTCTATCTCTCTTTATTCCGCAACGACAACATGATAAGTTTTTCCTTAAAAGCGTTGCGAGCAATGAGAACTTCGGCCGTTGAAAACATATGACGTCACGGAAAGTTCTAATCGCCGCACGGTTATACCGACAAAAACACGAAATCTCGCGTATTGTGGTGCTCGCAAGTTGTGGTGTAAGTACGGTAAATTTGTCTTAAGTCAAATTTACCGAGGATGTAAATTTAATGTCAAATTTACCGAGTATAACGCTCTGGATGGCAAAAAAGAAAAACCTTTTTTTGTCAACTCTGCGTTCGCCGGTGTCTTTTTCTAGTACCTGCCTAGGTAGGTAGGTACCTACCTATCTTTCCTTTATAGACTTAACCTACATGGTACCTAGGTAGGTAGGTACCTATCTAGGTACATACCCTGTGCCTCTTATCAAGCCTGAACGCTTTATACCAAAAGAAATTGCGGTAAATATCAAGATGAAGGTAAAATGTGATTTTTTCTTTCTTTCTGACCTGATGAAGACGATGCGGTCACTCATTTTTAGCATAATATATAAAATGTATCATAGCATAATATAATCTAATCTAACCTAACCTAACCTAACCTAGCCTAACATAACATAACATAACATAACATAACATAACATAACATAACAAAACAAAACATAACCTAACCTAACCGGAAAACCAGTATATGCAATATGCTATATTTGTAGAGTGAAGATTTTGCTAGTGTATTTCTTTGCCAACTGAAAAGTAATCATTTGCAGAGAAAATGAGTAGTCGTATTATCATTTCCACATTCAAATACCCCATATGAAAATTAAAAAATTTAAAAGCCACATTTTACCTTGATCTTGATATATACCAAAATTGCTACAAAAGATTAATGATCAAGTCAAGTTCATGCATACATGCACGAGGCTCCCATCATACCTGACTCAAATGACTCACATGACTCAAATGAGAAGTATTTAAGGTAAATTTGTCTTAAAAGGTGTTTTTATTTTATTTTTGGGGAGTTTTTAGACAGACATGAAGACATAAAATATCAGTGTAACTATGAGCCACAAGGGCACTTCTTGGTTGCACTCTGGACACTGAACCAGTTGCCCACCAAATCCGTTGATCAGCCCTCCCTGGAATACCGAAAAGCAAGCCCTCTATTCTTATAATGATTGTCTATGTTGTTTTTAAGATGTTCAGTGTGCTGCTACTGACAGTGGTTTCTGGCAGCTGGTTCCAGTGTTCTACTACCCTGTTGGTGAAGAAAGACTGTCTTAACCTTGTCCTGCTCTGGTTAACTTCAAAAATATAGAATACCATGTTTATGAAGGTGTCTAAGATGATATCATTTACTTTCTGTGGAAATGTTTTGTGTTTTTTTGTTTGAAAATTTAAAAAATCAAACATACAAAAACCTAAACTAACCTAACAAAACCTAACTCACTTGTTTGCCTCATGGAGGAAAATGCATGTAAAACTTGTTTTTACCACCTTAAAGTACAATAATAAAGTTTCCTTAAAAAAGAAACAAATTTGGAATTTTTCTCTTCAAAAGCAGCTTCGGTTAGGTTAGGTTAGGCTGGGTTAGACTTCTTTTAAATTTTGATATTTAAAAAATATAAATTGGTCGACATTTTTCGAATTTTTTGTGGGGGGAGGATTTTTTTTCTCCAAATGTAGGTTAGGCTAGGTTATGTTAGGTTATGCATTTTTTTTCTTCATTTTTTAAACATTTCTTTTTATGCTATGCTACCTAACTCAAAACCCCCCTTTTGGCACTATTTTGCTCACAACCTGAAAAGTAAGCATTTGCCAGAAAATAAGTGGTCCCATCATTTTAGTCACCTTCATAAACATGGTATTCTGAAGAAAAATTCCCCCAAAAATCAAAAACACTGTATAAGACAAATTTACCTTATCCTCTCCAGAAAATTATCAGTTGTTCTAATTTGGAGGTGGAATGGCAAGGCTGTTCAACAATCAGCTGCTTTGTAGGTTATAAAGTGTTCAAGATTCACTGGGCAGTAAAACAGTAAATTTGTGCTTTAAGGTATTTTATTGAATTCCTGTAGTTTATCATTCCAATGCAATGTTTATGAATGTGACTAAGATGATGGGACCACTCATTTTCTGTGGAAATGCTTACTTTTCAGATTGTTAGCAAAATAACCCCAAGGGAGGGCTTTGAGTAAGGTAAAATAGTGTAAAAAGAAATGTCTAAAAAATATAATAAATATGCAACATAACCTAACCTAACCCAGCCTAACCTACCTTTGGAGGAAAAAATCCCAAATATAACATTGGAAACATTTTAAGCAACTTGTTTTCTGAAAATATTTCACCTTAAAAACAACCTGACCCAGCCTAACCTAACTTAACATTAGCTGATTTTGAAGAAAAGACAATTTCCAATTAAAAAAGGAAAACATTTTCCTAAAAATGTTCCAACATAAAAAACCTAAACTAACTTAACCTCACCAGACCTAACCCATTTGTTTGCTTTATGGAGGCAAATGTGTGTTTAAAAAAACTTGTCTTGTTACCACCTTAAAACACTTATACCAAATGTCCTCGATATTTGATGGACCCAAATATTTTCCTCATGACTTCTAGGATTCCAAAGTAAAAGTACAACCCTGGTCACACACCATTCAAAACCCATTCACAAAGTGTCACATAGTAGGTACCTAATTGAGTAGTGTGAGGGCAACAGATATAATTGTAGCAAACATCCAACATACAAGTTTGGTTTTCCTTTCAAGAATTACATTTCAGTTAGCATCAGGAATTTGAGTCACATATATAGGTATATATATCTGCCATGAATATGACTGACCAGTGCTTAACTTGACACATGGGTAGAATATGGCTCACCTCAGACTGTGTGAATTACGATTCTATCATCATCTGACATCTGAGCCCAATTGTGTTGATAGTGTTCAGGTAAGTGCCTCTCATACCTGCCTGTAGCTGCTGTCCTATGACTTGAGCATGTTTTGAGAGTTATGATTCTGCCTGATGTATGACCAGACTGGATGTTTTAACATAAGGAAAGCTAATTCAAGATGTGTCTGGTGCTGACAGGGCTGTTGTCCTTGATCTGGTTTCTTTAGGGAAACCAGATCTTGTAGGGAACTACAGGCCAGTCAGTTTGACCTCAATAGTTTGCAAGGTACTAGAAAAACTGGTTAAACAGAATGTTCAGATTCATCTTGATAGGCACAATCTTTTAAGGGATACTCAACATGGATTTCGATCTCGAAGGTCTTGTTTAACTAACCTTTTGGAGTTCATGGAGTATGTTACTAAAGAAGTAGACAATCAAAACAGGATGGATGTTGTGTACTTGGACTTTAGCAAAGCTATTGATAAAGTTCCACATAGGAGGCTAATTCATCAACTACAGCAACATGGGATTGTTGGAAAAGTTCTAGGTTGGATTGAAGCATGGTTGAGGGGAAGGAAACAAAGGGTAATGTTAAATGGATGTAAATCTGATTGGAAGGATGTTCTGAGTGAAGTACCACAGGGCTCTGTTCTAGGGCCACTTCTCTTTATCATCTTTGTAAATAACATTGAGGTAGGGCTGAGGAATAGAGTGTTCAAATTTGCTGATGACATCAAACTGGTAGGAGTGGCAAACAGTTGTGATCAATCTAGTAATATTCAACTAGACTTGGAGGACCTAAAAAAGTGGGCTGAACAATGGCAGATGTCTTTTAACTATGACAAGTGTAAGGTTAGGCATCTGGGGTCTGGAGGTGAGACTTTCAGATATACAATGGGAGGGAGGGAACTGGATGTTATTGAAGAGGAAAGGGACTTAGGTGTGTTGGTTTCAAATGACCTTAAAGCAGAGAAACAATGTAGCTCAGCTAGGAACAGGGCACTCAGAATGCTGGGACTCATTAATAGAAGTGTGATGTATAAGAGCAAGGAAGTCATGAAAAAACTGTACTTAGCATATGTGCGACCCCACTTGGAATATTCTGTGCAAGCTTGGAGCCCCTACCTAGAAAAAGACATAGACAAGTTAGAAAGAGTGCAATGCAAAGCAACTAAACTCATCAGTGGACTAGGTAGCTTAGAATATGGAGAAAGGCTTGTGGCATTAGATATGTACTCACTCAAGTATAGGAGATTAAGGGGGGACATGATTGAAATGTACAAAATTGTTAAAGGACTAGATCAGGTCAATTTAAATGGTGCTCTTCAGTTTAAAGTATCACACAGGGGTCACCAACTCAGGTTAGACAAGTTGAGGTGTAGGACAGTTAAGCGACAGCAGGTCTTCAGTCAAAGGGTTGTTGATCAGTGGAATGGGCTGCCTGCTGATGTTGTGGGGAGTTCCTCATTGAATGTATTTAAAAGTAGGGTGGACAAATTTTTAGGCAGGAAAATCTTGTTTTTGATTTCTAATTTGGATGGAGGGGATAATATTTATGTTAAATGTGCACGGCACAGACCCCTTTAAGCAGGGGCTATGGTAGCACAATGGGTATGATGGGAGGAGCTTGCAATTGTTGAGGGTGTTATGCAATAGCAAGTGGATGATGCTAGATAGGCTGGGATATATAGCTTCCTAGGAACTTGGGATTAGGGATTGATTGGGGTGAGAATATGTACATTTCTAGTACCTTTTCTAGATAGGCTTAACCCAGATGGGCCCCTGTGGCTCTTATTAAGCCTTAACACTTTATGACTTTATGACTTTATGACTTTATGACTTTACAAACCATTATATCTGAACAAATTGAATACCATCAGTTTCCCTAAGGCCTCTTCCAAGTAGCTAAGGAAAAGAAGCTTGGTTGGTTATTTGGGCTTAGGGGCGCATCGACTGCATTGGTCATACAGCGCCCAGCTTCAATGCTCACCATAATTACAGAGTAATACATTCAAATTAAGGATCATGAATGCTCTTCATGGCCCAAATGATAATATCAGATGACTATTGCTTGTTCAGCCCCTGCATCTCTTATAAACTCCAAAGTGATGCAAAAGGGCTTAATTGCTTAAGACTGGGCTTAGGTGCTTATAGTGGGCTTATGGTTGGTTGGTTATTGGTTTTACGACACATCGACCATTGAGTCATGTAGCGTCGCCAATCTCTCACGCCGATTGGCCGCGAGCGAAGAGTAGCAACAGGTGAGACTCGAACCCACAATCTTTCAATTGCGAGACGGGCAACTTACCCCTATATTACTCGTCCCCATAGCGGGCTTATGGGCTCAGTTCCTTTTGAATTAGCCATTTGAAGGTTAGTTTCACACAATACAGTATTTAATAGCACATTTCCATTTTTAATGACGTTCAGGGGCTGTATCTTACCTTATCTTCAGAGGCTTTATCATTCATGACATGCCAGTCCATGCCATGTTGTTTCCCGCATTCACCTAAAATATATGATGCCATGTGATCTAACAAGCATCAGCTCCTACAGAGTGACGTGGTTGGTATTCACCTGTGGGAGTATATTATCAACTGCAATTCCATCCCTGATGGAAAGCCTAAAGCCCTGAAGCACATGCATCCATGATGTGATCTTTGTTCACCTATAGGAAAATGCTATCATCTCTAATCTACCTCCGCCCCTGCAAAGTGATGTGGTGGATACCTATGTGTGGAGTGATGCCATGGGGTCTAACAAGCCTCCATCGATGCGGACTGCCGCGGTCGGTATTCACCTGTGCACTGACGCTGGTAGCTCTGACCCAACGTGCACCCCTGCAGAGTGATGTGGTCGGTGCTGAACAAGGCTGGCCGTGCCGGTCAGAAGGTGCTCTCGGTCACCGACCGCTACTTCGAGCCGGCGGCCGATCTGATCCTGCGCGTGCCCAGTCTGGTGCTGCTCGACTACTGCTGGCAGTTCGAACTGGACCAAACGCTGCTGTGGGGTGCTGATGCCAATGAGAAGTATGGCATCTTCAATACCATTATGGCCATATCACGTGAGTTGGGCGTCCGACGTCCCCCGGAAACGGAGGCTTTGGTATGTTGTGGGCAGAGGTGGGAGGAAGTCATTTATGTCATGGAATGTTTGTATGTCTTAGGAGTGCAGTGCACAATTTGCATCTGTGGCACTGTTGGAACAGTTGCCACGGACAAGGCGACAATGCCGATTTCATTCAGTCAACACATTTAATTGTAGGTCGTCATGGAGCCAAGATCGATTTGTTAATGTGACTTGTGAGAGGGTGCAAATTCAACAAATGTAGTGGAGGACCTCATATCCTGACGCACAATAAAGGTTTGGGATGACCAGCACCTAATTCTACATGTATATGATACCATAAGTAGCATAATGTATAGGCTATGCATGTTATCACAAATGGTGAAAATTCACTTTTAGTGGTGCTAAATATTCAGGGCAGCTCTCATCATGTGAACAAGGTGACAGGTCGGGTCCGTATCTGCTAATCGAAATTGAGCAATCAAAGTCCGTCATTTTCACAGTTATTGTCATAGTTGACCTCTTAGAATAGAGGATTGAGAGTATCTAAGACTTCTTGATCCATCAGAGATCATGCACCACGAGTTTGACCAAGGGAATTGATGTGCCCTTAACCCAATTTGACAGTTAACTCCCTTGACAGTTTGACAGTTAACTCCCGTGTAGCACAGGTCACTCCGTTCTCGTCTGCACCAGTGCGTCCGAACTAATCTTCAGCTGGAAGTCAGCCAATAATTTTTTTAAAATCATTTCACCATGGAAGATGTAGATTGAATCCCAAATCTACGGAAAAGTTCGAATAAATACTAACTACGACTTCGGATTTGGATAGTATCGAGATATTTACGGGTGTTCCTGAAAGTGAATTAATTCATTGATATCCACGTATTCCGCCAATGGCAAATAAGAATAAAGTCGTCATAGTCGATCGACGGTAAAAATAGAAAACAGATCTGAGGATATGCTCATGTCTTTTATTTATATTGTGCTTGAGCACTAATTATGTCGTTTATTAATTTAGATGGCGCCGTCCGAGGGTGACGCGGTACACAGTCCAGAGCGAGCGGCAGTGGAAGGGCGGGTGACGAACATTGACCTGGACAGGGCGCCGCCGTCCAAGGGTGACGAACATTGACCTGGACAGGGCGCCGCCGTCCAAGGGTGACGAACATTGACCTGGGCAGGGCGCCGCCGTCCGAGGGTGACGAACATTGACCTGGACAGGGCGCCGTCGTCCGAGGGTGACGAACATTGACCTGGACAGGGCGCCGCCGTCCAAGGGTGACGAACAGTGACCTGGGCAGGGCGCCGCCGTCCAAGGGTGACGAACATTGACCTGGACAGGGCGCCGTCGTCCGAGGGTGACGAACATTGACCTGGACAGGGCGCCGCCGTCCGAGGGTGACGAACATTGACCTGGACAGGGCGCCGCCGTCCAAGGGTGACGAACATTGACCTGGACAGGGCGCCGCCGTCCGAGGGTGACGCGGTACACAGTCCAGAGTGAGCGGCAGTGGAAGGGCGGGTGACGAACATTGACCTGGACAGGGCGCCGCCGTCCGAGGGTGACGCGGTACACAGTCCAGAGTGAGCGGCAGTGGAAGGGCGGGTGACGAACATTGACCTGGACAGGGCGCCGCCGTCCGAGGGTGACGCGGTACACAGTCCAGAGCAAGCGGCAGTGGAACGGGCGGGTGACGAACATTGACCTGGACAGGGCGCCGCCGTCCGAGTGTGACGCGGTACACAGTCCAGAGTGAGCGGCAGTGGAAGGGCGGGTGACGAACATTGACCTGGACAGGGCGCCGCCGTCCGAGGGTGACGCGGTACACAGTCCAGAGCGAGCGGCAGTGGAACGGGCGGGTGACGAACATTGACCTGGACAGGGCGCCGCCGTCCGAGGGTGACGAACATTGACCTGGACAGGGCGCCGTCGTCCGAGGGTGACGCGGTACACAGTCCAGAGTGAGCGGCAGTGGAAGGGCGGGTGACGAACATTGACCTGGACAGGGCGCCGCCGTCCGAGGGTGACGCGGTACACAGTCCAGAGCGAGCGGCAGTGGAACGGGCGGGTGACGAACATTGACCTGGACAGGGCGCCGCCGTCCGAGGGTGACGAACATTGACCTGGACAGGGCGCCGCCGTCCAAGGGTGACGAACATTGACCTGGACAGGGCGCCGCCGTCCGAGGGTGACGCGGTACACAGTCCAGAGCGAGCGGCAGTGGAACGGGCGGGTGACGAACATTGACCTGGACAGGGCGCCACCGTCCGAGGGTGACGAACATTGACCTGGACAGGACGCCGCCGTCCGAGGGTGGCGTGGGTCACAGTCCAGAGCGAGCAGCAGTGTAACGGGCGGGTGACGCACATTGACCTGGACAGGGCGCCGCCGTCCAAGGGTGACGAACAGTGACCTGGGCAGGGCGCCGCCGTCCGAGGGTGACGAACATTGACCTGGACAGGGCGCCGCCGTCCGAGGGTGACGAACAGTGACCTGGGCAGGGCGCCGCCGTCCAAGGGTGACGAACAGTGACCTGGGCAGGGCGCCGCCGTCCGAGGGTGACGCCACCGTTCGCCATCCGCCCGTTGCACAGTTATAAACTATGCATGAAGCTATGGTGGAATATATCACTTCTTGAACGCCGAATCCACATCCTTCCCAACGAAGTGTGGAAATCGTACTTCTTGACGTATGTGTATGAAGTGTTAATGCCTAATTTCGAACAGTACATTGTTGTACAAATAGGAAAACCCCTTTTCTCATAATAAGTCGGGAAAGTCGAAATGATACAAAATACACCTGTATTTCGTGACTCCTTACTTCCTCAGGTTCCACAGATATAAATGCGCATTTGTGTTACAACTGTGTAATGTGATAAAGGCCCTCAGCATAAATATGTGTGTCATTTGGAGTGTTTCTGCTTTCCAGACTTCATGTCAACAATAGCTACTTGTATTCACATTGGTTATGTTGCGTTGGTTGGTTAACATTGTTTGAGTAATATTCGGCATGAATGCACCTAACACCATTAATAATATCACGTGTAAGTCTTGTGGTTATACTCACAATAGCGGACCCTGAGACGCGGACATCTCGTTACATAATTACTGGTAAAATAATTATGATGGAAGAAAGGAATTATAACATATCATGCACTGATATCTGTTTTGCATGACCGGTTGATGCTATAAGTATTGTTATCATTGTCGTTAATATAAATATCCCTGTAGTAGGCATCTCAAAACAACTGAAAGGTCCACCTACAAGCACGCTATTGGCTCAAAATTGAGCTTGATGGACTACATATGTTTATGTTCAACGACGAAGACTCCATGGCAAATTCGCCATCCTGCGTTATTCATTTCGACATCGTACTTATAACGAAAAACCGTTATTTGAACATTGCCGTTGAGCTGACGCGCCGTCTGCACAGTGCTTCTGCATGCGGTGGCCGTGCTGCTGCTGCCGCTCGAGTACGTCGTCAAGCTCTACATGCACTACATCGCCGCCGCCGTGCTCGTCCTCTCAAACCAGTTCAGCTACTACCACGTGAGCAGCGAGTCGGCGCAGCCGACGCTGCCCAGTCTGGCGGGCTTCTTCCAGCTGGTGCCTGTGTGGAGGCTCTGGGACGACTGGGGCTACGACGAGCCGGCCATCGACGCGCTGCACGCACTGCCGCACGTGCAGTTCCTGCGGCGTCAGCTGGCCGCCATAGCTGTGCATCTGACGGCGGCCGTCACCGTCATCATCCTGCTGGAGGTGGAGGATACCTTCCGGCGAGTCTCACTCCTCGCCCATGCTGTACCGGTAAGAATGGCTGTGGTTCGTTGAGCGATGCAGGGTAGCAATGAATTGCGTCTGATTGTGTGTTCACCTGTGCACGGTGATTCGTAGGACGAAAACACGTAGCCATCATGTTTTAGGAACACATTGCCATATATATACATATATATATATATATGGATGGATGGATGGATGGATGGATGGATGGATGGATGGATGGATGGATGGATGGATGGATGGATGGATGGATGGATGGATGGATGGATGGATGGATGGATGGATGGATGGATGGATGGATGGATGGATGGATGGATGGATGGATGGATGGATGGATGGATGGATGGATGGATGGATGGATGGATGGATGGATGGATGGATGGATGGATGGATGGATGGATGGATGGATGGATGGATGGATGGATGGATTATATATATAGATATATCTATATATAGATATATAGGTGTATATATATGTATGTATATATATATATATATATATATATATATATATATATATATATATATATATATATATATATATATATGCATGTGTTTATATGATAACTGATATCTCCGATGTGATTCCTGTGGCTTTCCTCGTGATATTTAATACTAGTGCATGTGCTTGGACGTGCTTGGACTTGCACGTCCAAGCACAGTGGGCTTGGATGTCAGTGCCTTAAACTGGGAAAGTCAATCACATGCTTTTCCTTTTAAGTTGAGAGGTTCTGGTGCGATTTTGTGGGCTGCGCCCTTTTTTCCCTCTTCGGTACGCCACTGCCTAAGCTGCTCGACTGTCCAAAACTGATAAAGAGATGGTTTTTCGCCCCGTCATTTCGACGTCGGATCGATTATCTCCTGCACGGTAATCCGTCGAGCCTGCATTCGGGATCCTCGTTTTTAGGTACTTATCGCTTCCACCAGTATGATTTATGACGTCATGTTTGACCATGCCTATTCTATTTGGTAGCAGATTCAACTTCTTAAGCAACCGTGGGACTTGAACGGAAAATGCCCAATTTTCCCCCAGTTCCTAGCTGCCAAATGTAGTTTATGTGCATCAAACAAACTATGAATATCATTATCGGACCTGTACGCACCACGCTGTATATGATAATTGATATCCCCGATGCTATTTTTGCGGCTTTCCTTGCGATGTTTACTGACGGTGCACGAGCTTATGCACCACAGGGGCTTGATGCCAATTTATTCAACCTGGATAGTCAATAACATGCGTTTTTCCTTTTAAGTTGCCAGCGAAGGCATCAGGAAGATGCTCCATCGTGGAGACAGTTAAAATATGCACACACGATCTTCGGCATTCAATTGGGGTAGAGATGGTTGGTAGGGGACGAGTGGTCTAGAGGTTAGATGCTCGTCTCACAATCGAAAGATTGTGGGTTCGAATCTCACCTGTCGCTACTCTTCGCCCGCGACCAATCGGCGTGAGAGATTGGCGACGCTATATGACTCAACGGTCGACGTGTCGTAAAACCAATAACCAACCAAGAGATGGTTGGTACGCACACCAGCCGCCAGCCTGGCCTGACCGTTGGCCGTCACCCGCCGCCAGGTGGTGGCTCTGATGGCCAACATGGCGTCGGGGCCGGAACTGATGGCGCTGCACAACTGCGCCGGAGCCGTCACCATCCTCACCTGCCTCACCTGGCTGCTCGGCTGCGCGCCTGTCTGCATTGCCTACTACCAGCAGCTCTACCTGAAGTACTACTTCCACGCCACGCAGGTGCGTCTGGGGGTCGCGTCGGTATGTTTGAAGGTCACGCAGCCGCCTGGGGGTCGCGTCGGTTTGTTTGAGAGCCACGCAGCCGTCTGGGGGTCGCGTCGGTATGTTTGAGGGTCACGCAGCCGACTGCGGGTCGCGTCGGTTTGTTTGAGAGCCACGCAGCCGTCTGGGGGTCGCGTCGGTATGTTTGAGAGCCACGCAGCCGACTGGGGGTCGCGTCGGTATGTTTGAGAGCCACGCAGCCGTCTGGGGGTCGCGTCGGTATGTTTGAGGGTCACGCAGCCGCCCGGGGGTCGCGTCGGTTTGTTTGAGAGTCACGCAGCCGTCTGGGGGTCGCGTCGGTATGTTTGAGGGTCACGCAGCCGACTGGGGGTCGCGTCGGTATGTTTGAGGGTCATGCAGCCGCCTGGGGGTCGCGTCGGTTTGTTTGATAGCCACGCAGCCGTCTGGGGGTCGCGTCGGTATGTTTGAGGGTCACGCAGCCGCCTGGGGGTCGCGTCGGTGTGTTTGAGGGTCAATCAGACGTCTGGTGTGTGAGGGTCACGCAGCCGTTGGGGGGGGGGGTCGCGTCTGTATGTCTGAAGGTCATACAGACACAGGGTTGGATTTGCATTTTGGAATCTGTATTTGGACTAAAAAGGACGTGTGCCGTCCGATTCGGACTAGATAATTTTGTTTTCAATTGTTGGCATCAGAAACTGCATTTTGTGCGTACCAATGAGCTTTGGACCTTTATCAAGGGCAATAAGTTCACGGCCATTGTCATGCAGTACCAGGGTTGGCAGAACGTATCGCGGCAAGCGGGGTGAGCTGTACTCAGACATTTAGTTTATTTTCGGTAGCGTAGTGGCTGGTGTTGGCGACAATTTGTTCTCACTCATACGACTAATACTTTTTTTTTTCGACGCATCGTCAGCTGGAAATGGACAAGTTTCATGCAATCGGGTTTTGGTCGCCAAAAAACGGTGATAATACTTCGTAGACAAAATTGAAATATTTTTATCACAGGAGATACATTTACAGCATAATTTAATAATTTCACGTAGTGGTTGCCATCGGTTTAAAAACCTTCTCGTAGCGATGACGTCACATATGTGGGGTCTCGAATCGGCCAAGCCCGACACGCACAGGGAACCATACGTTGGATTGTTCCATGCAAAGTGTTTCAACCTTCTCGCGTCATGGATACAAAGGCGAGTACTTGTGATACTGAAATGTTACCAATTTTAACGAAAATATGAAGCTTGGAAGTGTAGGTAATCTATTATGGTGGTAATACAGCAATTAACATTTTTGCTTCAAATCTGGCGCAATGCGGTGCGTACAAACAGCAACAACTTGTACTATGTTTATGGGTAAAATGAGCAAAATAAAGGAAAAGACAATGACACAAATCATTTGTGGCTTAGCTGAACAAATACCATGGCTTCCCCCTCGGCAAAACAGGAGTTGTTTATACCTAATCCATAAGTGGCATTCCATAGTGGGGTAAATTGCAAGCTGCATCACAATGTAAGTACTTGATAAATGATCAATGAATATCATGCCAAGTTTATTTTAATTTGTGAATATTGCACATCTCACATCACATGATTGGCAAAATATATGGGCAAATACATAGAGATGCAGTTGAAATGCACATGTGTATTGTGATAGTTTGGCAGATGTCATAGCATACCTTCAAGCAGTATTGTGATGGAACAGAGTGGGTAAGATTCCTGCTCCAATTACTGCAATATATTGGTGACGTCCATGGAGACAGTGCAAAAAGGGACTGCTATCAAATAACAAATTGCAGGGATGATTTCGCTATGCACTGGATTTTGGACAAGGTGCACATGTTTTCAGGGTGATCTTTACATGGAATGTCAGGCATGTTGTGCAATTTTAATTAGCTTACTGTCAGGGAGATATACATTGTGCATGTGTGGCAGTTTATGCAATCAATTATCAGTAGGTGTAGGCAGACATGATCAGCTACCTGCAGGTGCAGGCTGACATGATCAATAATATGTAGGTAGGTGTAGAGTAACATAATCAGTGATCAGCAGGTGTAGGCCAATGTCATCCAACATCTTCAAGCAGCATTTCGATGATGCGAAGTGAGCAAGTTGCCCTCTGCAACTGTTGCTATATTTTATGATGTTGATGGAGATAATGCAAAAAGGGATGACTATTAAATGGAAAATTAAAGTGATTCATTAGCTAGAACTGCTATATATTTTAGATGGAGGACAAGGATTGTTGGCTTAATTTGTACATGGAGTGTCAGGCATATTGTGAAATTTCACTGAGCTTGAGAAAAGCATTACAAGTATACTACTGGTGGAGTTCCTGCAGTTTTTTTTCTTAAAAATATAATGGTAGTCTGACATTATTGTGCTTTAAGGTATTCACAAGACAAATTTTGCATACATTTTACCTGCATGAAGCAAGATGGTTAGGTTTGGCTGTCAGATTTGGTTAGGTTTCATACCTTCAATTTTTTTTTGAGAATTTTTTGTTAAAGAAAGTTTAGGCCATGTTACATTATATTTGGTTTTTCGAGTACATTTTTTAAAGATAAAGAATTGCTTGAATTTTGCACAATTTTTCGATTATTTTTATCCATGGGACATTAGGTTATGTTAGGTTATGCTATGCTACACTTTTTCTTTTTTGCATGATTTTTCTGCTATATGACCCATCTGCAAGCAAATTTTTGGTGTTATTTTGCCAGCCAACTGAAAAGTAGACATTTGCAGAGAAAACGAGTGGCCACATCATGTTGACAACATTCATGAACATTGCGCTGGAAAAAGATATTTCAAGAATTCAAAAATTACCTTAAAGCACACATTTGCCCAATGTCTTACCATCTTTAGCATGCTGCAGTCAGCTGGAAAATGCTAATTCTCTTCACTTGATGCTAATAGGAAAGGGTTGTGGACATCCATGTTTCCAACAAGGTGGACACTAACAAGTCACAGTTCCCATCTTTTTAAAAAGTATACTTCTATTTTGTGGTAGTTTTCACAAAATGGAAGATAAAATCACCGTTTTCAAGCTAAACCTTGATGTGAAAAACCTCAATGTTTACATTTCTGAGGAAAGTACTCTAGTTGCAACCTCCCCTCATCCTTAGGCTTGCCCACGCCTATCAAAATACTCGTACCTCTGTCTACCAGCGGTACATATGCATATAAATGTTCGTCGCAGCAAGCGGGGCCACTAGCAGAGATCAGCGGACTATCGGCGTGCAGAATCGCTCGACAACGTCCTCATCTTGTCGGCCGTCGGGAGGCTGATGAACATTGCTTCTGGCTTACTTGCAGTTGCATTCGTATACATCGGCACAAACAAGAATAGTAGCGCCGTTTTCTACGATCAATTTGCCCCTGACGATCGGATGTGATCCAAGCTAAAACTGTCGTAATTATTACGAACCGGCAGCGTCCCAAATGGAAGATAAAATGGGCGGCAGTCAAGCATCGCTGAACTCTACATATGTGACGTCACGTATATTTTGACCAATCACAAAGCGAGGCATTCTGAGGCGCTTCTTTGAATTATCGAAGTAGTTTAGGGATTGAAAAATACATGAATGCCATAGTCATCATGAATGCCATAAATACACCATAGTCTTTAAAATTAAAAATCACTTGTGAAACTTGAGAAGAAGAAAAAACTGTTTGTCCCGACATGAAACTTGTTCATTGTGCTGCCCGGTGACAAGGCGACGCCACGGATTTTGGATCGAGTCGAGATGGGCTTAGGTTAATTTTGCGTGCAAGTTCATAGGGTACTATGAAATGTCCGAAATCCGATGCCTTTCCGTTTAAAAGAACACATTTTAACCGTTTGCAACATTCGTTTCTGCGGCAAAATGTTTCACCCGATTTTTCGTCGCCGGCAAATCTTCTCATTTATTAACCTCTGGCTGTACTTCCGGGAGTTAGACCATGTGTTTATGGTTTCTGACAAGTATCTTGCTCATACAATATCAATGACCAACGCACCGGGCTGGAAGAAGCCAACTCACGTCATACTAGCGGGCAGGCTAGAAGTGACGAAGCGTGTCGCTACGGACTCGGGCAAATAAGTCTACGCTAGATCAGGGTATCAGTACTGATGACGCGCTTGCCAGCATGCAATGGGCCAATGGCGAAAAAAAACTCATTGGGGCAATTTTCACGCATCGCTCTGTCCTGCTGTTGTCATAATTATACCAATTACGACTGTCTCTACTGACTACAGATCGTTTCAGTTGCTGGTGCTAAATCGTTTTGTTAATGTTGCTATTAGCCCGCGCAAGACAGGGGACGGAGGGATGCAATCCCGCTCCCTCATACTTTTACATTATGAATGAAGAAAGACTTCTGTGAACACGCTTCAGTTTTTGGTAGTCTGTGGGATATTGCGCGAAAAAAGAGCGTTATATAGACCACATTCTCGAAGCGCGCAGAAAGTTTCTGTTATGGCATGGTGAAAATCCCCCCCCAAAAAAAAAGAAGAAGAAAAATGTCGATTTAGTGTAATTGTTTGGGTAGAAAGGGGGCTCTCATTTGGTTGCGCCTCTGATTGAGCATCGTTTGGTATGCGTTTTAGTTGTTAGCCATTGTAATGATCTAATTGCAGTGCTTGCAGTGTTTTTTTTTTTTTTTTTTTTTTTAAAGAACTTTGTAAGTTTACACCGAGCATTTTGGCCCCGCACATGTGGTGCTGTAGGTAAGTTCGCATTTTCATCCAGCATGTTACATACATGGCTGAATAAAATGCAGTGAAACTCTGCGCAGACCTATGCTGCCGTGCGAAGGAAGACAAGCGTAAGCGCCAAACTTTTCAGGACAGCTGTTTTTCTTGTTCTTCATGAATGCTCCGTTTCTAATTGAAGCATAGCCTCGTGAGTTCCTGAAGTCTAGACATGTGGTGAGAGAGGTTGTCACGCTGCTCTGCGTAGCCTTCGTACTTTTGTTGAGTGGTGGACGAGATCGATGTTCACTAGCGACTAGAGAGGATCGTAGTGTAATGGTTATGGTAGCACACTCATCATATCGTAAGTCGGGATCGTGTTGATTACCAGATTTCTGTCCTGATCTGCACTGCCCTCATTCACCATGGATGGCATGTGACGGGTTGTGTGTGTTGTGTGTGACGAGTCGTCAGTCACAGTTGTGGAATGCGTACGAAACTGGCAAATGAATAAAGCATAGAAGAGTATTAACCGTAGGTACTGGAGTAGTGGAGTTGCAGCTGCTGTGCTTCTGATGTGCTGATTTTATCGCCAATAGTCGACGTAATTACCTGACGGTGTCGTTGCCGGCTAGCGTTGCAATGACCACTGTCGGTGGTGCGCTTCCCAGGTGTATGACGCGGCGGGCATGGTGCGCCACCTGGCCGCCACCGTGTTCGTGCCGCGTCTGCAGCTGGTCTACTGGCTCTGCCTGGTGTCGACGCAGCTGCACCACTACGTGTACGTGCCGCGCTCGCACCCGATCGCCCGCCAGGAGTGGTACATCGTGGCGCTGTCGGCGGTGGCCAGCACCACCGCGTCGCCCATCAGTCTGGTTAGCTTCTGCGTGGCGGTGGCGTACGGCTCGCGGTGGACCGTGCGCCTGCTGCGGGCGCTGCTGCAGGGCGGCCGGCCGGCGGGCGGTGCCGGCGGCGAGGCCGACCACAGCGGCTGGGTGGAGGCGGTCACCGTGCTGGTGCTGGCGCTGCAGGTGGATCTCATCCACCTGCGCATGCCGGCGCGGCTGGCCGTCATGTCTGTGGTGCTGTTCGTGGCGCTCACCGGCACCGCCCAGGCCGCCTACGACGTGACCGAGGCGGCCGTGTTCGCGCTGAGCGCCAGCGGCAGCCGCAGTATTGGCCGCCACGTGCGCGTCGTGCTGGTGTGCACACTTCTGGTGGCGCTGCCCGTCTACCTGACGCTGCTGCTGTGCCGGCTGTTCGAGCGCGAGGTCTGGATCCTGGTGGTGGGCTCGTCTGCGCTGACGCTGGCTGTGCAGGCGGCCGGCCTGCTCACCGTCTACGCCGTGTTCGTGTACGACGCGCTGCGCCGCGAGCCGTGGCGCCATCTGGACGACGTGGTGTACGGCACGCGCGCGCTGGCCGGCGGCGCCCAGGTGGCCGTGGCGACGATGGTGGTGGCCGTCGGCGCCTGGGAGTCGTTCAGTGGCCGCTGGTCGGTCGCAAACGCGCTCGTGCTCGTCGCGCACTGCTACTTCAACGTGTGGCGTCGGCTGAACGAGGGCTGGGTGCAGTTTTTGCTGCGTCGCGCGGCGGCGCGCACGGCGCGCCGCCTGCCGGCCGCCACGCCCGACGTGCTGGCGCGCTACGGCGACGTGTGCGCCATCTGTTACTGCCCGATGAGCGAGGCGCGCCACCTGCCGTGCCGTCACCTGTTCCATGCCGCCTGCCTGCGCAAGTGGCTGTACGTGCAAAGTAAGTGTCCGATGTGCCAGAAGGAGATCGTGACGCCACCGGAGCAGACGCCCACCTCGGGCTCCGGGGATGGGGCGCCGGACCAACTGGACGGCAGCCGGGTGGGCCCGGCGCCCAGTGTGGGATCGGAGAGGCTGGCTGGTGCTGGAGGGTTGAGCGAGGGAGCGACGGGGCCGGTGGAGGGTGGTCTTGTGGACCGGGAGAAAATGGGATCCTTTGAGCAGATGAGAAATTCCGAGGCGGGCGAGTCGAACAGCGATAGCAAGGACGGGGACAATGTCGGCACCGGAACTGAAACTGGAACACCAGCTCACAATGCTCTTGGCGGTCAAGCTGGCTGTTCAGGTGAAGATGTTGCTGCTGTTGCTTGTTTGGAGGAGAGCGGTGGTGGCGATGAGCCTGATTCAGACGGTGTTGCCGGGGTGGAGGGCGTGTTGAGCGGTGCTGGTGAGGGCGCCCGGACGGTTGTTGAAGATGCCGATGTTGGGAGCGCTGCTGGCAAGAGTTCCCCGAGCGTCGCTGGCGCGCGACATGACCAGATGGAGGGGGACGGATAGGGCCGGCCGTGCCCACAGCCGGTGGCCATGTGCGACCAGCCGCTGGCGGTGGGGAAGGCATGTGAACGGCCATGTGGCTGACAAGCGGTGACAAAACATACTTATGGTGACAGCATTAGATACCGGCAGTGACTGCTGCACACGATGGCTTATTTGTAAAGCGGAATCTGCGTTTGTTATAAGCGTACATTTTACTGGAGATGCTGCTATTTGGATGTCCGTTATCCAGACGTAGAGGTAGCAAATGAAGTCGATAACGTTGTGCTCGAGACATCTGATCTCCGGAGTATACTTAACTACACAATGCTTGGGTTGGCATTTATTTGCTGCGAGCGTTCCTTTATGTGGGCAGTTATAGACATTCAGGGAAGCGTGCTCCATTATGTGGGCAGTTGTAGTCATTGAGTGAAGCATGTTCCTCGATGTGGGCAGTTGTAGTCATTGAGTGAAGCATGTCTCCTTTACGTGGGCAGCTGTAGTCAGCGAGGGAAACATGCCCCGTCATGTTATCCCCAAATTTAGTATTGCATGTTGCTTTGTGGAATTGATAAGCGAAACGTTAATGACCACTCAGTGTTTGAGGGTATATTCTCATGTGTGTAGTGTTAGGTATGCAACAGTGCACGTGTAAAATAAGCACATCAGGAGACATTGCATTGCCCTCTCTTCGCGAGTGAATGACGATGATGTGTTGACATGGTGAGTGCCATGCTTCATGGCTGACAGTTGGGTGCCATGTGGGTCTCCTAATCGATGTACGTCATCCACTTTTCCTAATCCATGTCTCCTAATCGACAGATGCTACCCGGTTCTCGTGATTTCCACCCGCTCATCGTGGGCTGCGCGCCGTGTTGCCAACGGCTGACCCAGTGTTGTTGGGCCCTGCTCCTGCGGATGGTGGACGATGTTGTCTCCAGTTGGTTGGAGTTTCTTGCCAGGTGCCGATGAGCTGCGGCTGACCGGTTCCGGCGTATTTTGTGGTCCTGGTGTAGTTTACGGTGCGGGTGTACAGTCACCCACACCGTACACTGTTTCATCGCGAACTGAAACGCCAACTGTCTGCTCGCGTATCGTTCTGACCTGTGAGCGCTTTCGCACGTTGAATCTCCTTCATCTGCAGACGTTCAGTTATATTTTGCGGTAGGGGTGATTATTTTCGACGAATGTCATCAACTTGGCATGTTTGGTCGAGTAGAAATGCATACCCATTACCCTATATGTGGTCATTCACCTGAAATACTAGCATGTCAACTGGTTCTCAATTGCTTTCAACGCTTGGTGATAATGTGTATATACCTAGTCAAATGCGGTTTTGTTCAGTCTGTGATTGTTTTCTGGGCCGAATACATCATCTGGCAAGCATAATGATTGATTTACCGCCGGAAGCTACTGTTTGACTCACGATTGCTTTTTCTTGGAATGCAATATACTTTTTACATACGAGCTCCTGAGAACAGCGCAATTAACTGGCTTCTGTTGTGTGTTCTGTTGGGATTGTATAGTAATTGATAATGAACCTACAGTTCACATTCCACTACACGTCAAATTTACACAGCGACGTATCAATAAAGAAGAAAGATATTGTTTATTCTCAGGTGATTGCTATCCGTTATACTGCTAGAATTCAACAATTGATATATTCCTGACCACTAGCTAACCATACAATGCGTGACGAGCGGAACTGCGGCTCGCCGCCGCGCGTTCAGTTGGTAGAGCACTGATCTTTGGGCTTGCGACGAGCCCGCCCTAACAAAGTGGGTCAGCTTCTGTGCTTCTCCCGCGGTCGATAGACTCGTCCAAAAAAGTCTGCTGGTGCGCGGCCAGGAATCGAAACATTCAGAAACAAAAAGGGGCCGTGAAGAGCTCCATCCAAAAGGTCACGTATAGGACAGGCTGTTTTGGAGTAATTTGCATGACTCCAACTGATGTTCACAGTTCAGATTTGATGGGGACTATACCACACCTAGAAATTTCCAGCATAGTTGATGTAGTTTGTAAACATGAGTTATATAGGCATTTCTTGGAAATATGCCTAGCGCATGCCTTACCGTCATGTTTCACTCACAATTTCCTCAGACACGTTTGGCTCTACGTGAATAACTAGCAATATGTGCAATCGATTTGTAAACGTCGCATTAGGTCCATTTTGTGTAGGTCATCTAAGAATGGCATCGAAATGATTCTCGGTTTTGGAATATTTACAAATAACCGGGAAGGGTGGCGAATGACCCCTCCCTCTCCCTATTCCACCGCACATGTTAACCCGCGAATTACCCTTCACTCTCTCCAGAAATGCGAGTTAGGTTTCCCACGATTACAATGGAAGTTGGGACCACTAAAGCTAGAGATGTGGAACTTGGCATAGCCTAGGACGGGCTACTCAGAGATGTACTAATAGTTAGAAGCCCAGGTGAGCATATATTAGGTTATACGGTGTCACACAAACGTGTGCCTAGTCGATCCCGGGATTAAAAAAAAATAAAATCCCATAATAGGATCGTGGGTGTTCATATTCAGTTAAGTTGCGCTGCAGTAATGCCACACATGATTGATTCAAGGTACCTGGGTTATCATGGGTCATGTCAATAGACCATGGCCTTACTGGGAAGCTAATATGATGAAAACCATTACTCACATAGCTATGGAAATAGGCAATGTTTTGGAGGTCACAAATTCACGGTTAGATCTGACCGTGACAAATTTCAGTTGCAATGGCGTGCTCTACATGTCACGTGGATCGAGACCTCGTGGTCAGAACGCACCAAACTGAGCTTCCGAGTGAGTGCTCTAAGCGGGTTTTGTGATTCTGCAGCTTTTCTTGATCCGAACGACGTGGTCAAGCAGCTGGGTGTCGTCAGCGTACGAGATAAGGTGATGTTCGGGAAAGTAACGGAAGGTCGTTGGTGAAGAGACTGAAGAGCAAGCATGCTATGGAATCCTGGGGGACACCATGGATGACGGTACGGGTCTTCGAGCCCCTCTCGCCATCTGCCCCTGGACACCTAGGTAACTGCGAATCCAGGTGGGGTCGAGTCAGTACCAACCGAGCTAATGAGGACACCGTGGTCGATGCTGTCAAAGGCTTTACTGAAACCTGCTGATACGATGATTGAAAGTTCGCCTCTGTCGGTGTTGAAGCTGATTCGTTAGAGGTATCGTAGGACACAATGTTGAGCACGGCATCCTCCGTGCAGTGGCCAGGTCTGTTGGCAGAGGATTGGTGAGGAGACAGAATGTTGTTTGGTGAGAGGTACCTGGCGAGTTCGCTGCACAAAATGTGTCGATTCTTTAGAAGTGTGACAGAAACGAGATGGCCCGAAAGCTTGATGGACTATCTCGATCACCCAATCACAAGTGCCGCACCGAACGGACACAGCCGCACCAAGCGGGCACTGCCGCACCAAGCGGGCACTGCCGCACCAAGCGGGCACTGCCGCACCAAGCGGGCACTGCCGCACCAAGCGGGCACTGCCGCACCAAGCGGGCACTGCCGCACCAAGCGGGCACTGCCGCACCAAGCGGGCACTGCCGCACCAAGCGAGCACTGCCGCACCAAGCGGGCGCTGCCGCACCAAGCGGGCACTGCCGCACCAAGCGAGCACTGCCGCACCAAGCGAGCACTGCCGCACCGGCTAAGCACAGTGCCACACCGAGCGGGTACAGCGCCGCACTGGGTGGGCACTGCCGCACCAAGCAGGCACCACGGCTTCACCAAGCAGGCACTACCGCGAAGCGGGGCGGCCGGGCATGGCGAACGTGGCCTGTCGGGTGTATTCACCAAGGTTGTGCCGTGACATGATTTCATCTTTTCATCAACTGCATCCTGTGTTGGAAATATACAAGTGAATATGATCCGAAAAGGAGACAAGTTAGCCCAGGGATTGAGCGCTAGTCTTTCAACCGGAAGGCTGTGTGTCTTCCTGTCACTTCTCGCTGCCGCTACACATGCGGGTGAGCAATTGCCCGTAAAACCTAGAATGAGTTTGTGCGTCGTGAAAGCTCCAATAAAAGAACGGCACGAAATAGTAACGATTGTTTTTAATAGCTACGTGTCGTTTTCTATATCGATGTTATGTGGCGCGCACATCAAAAGTTCGATTATGTATACTTTCAGTTGTAAAGATGATGCAGGACGAACGTGCAAATTACCTGGATTATAGCGAGCTCATTTAAGCCATTTATATTAGAATACATTTCAGCTTAAGATGTGATGCTGGAGGGCATAGGTGGGGAGCTCTCGAGATTCCGGGGGGGGGGGGGGGGGGCAGGAGCAAGAATTCCCCTCCCACAGGCAACAAATCCTACTTGGAATGAAAAAGACATCGGTTCGGGTTTTGTCTCAGCCCCACCTCTTGATTACGTTGCATTTAGGTTGGTTCTTCTTGTGGAGTAACATATTCCAGGGAGGGTTCAATGAGGGTCCAACGAACTCAGGGAGGGTCCTGACGCTCCTCCCCGGGATCCCCACCTATGCTGGAGGGCTACGCGCTCTGGTTTAATTTCAGTGTCCAATGATGTCGGAATCACGGGAAAGCTATGGCTCCCGCTCTTCGTCACGATGTGTAATTTGTAAGCAAAAGGTAAATTTAATTCAGTTTTCTTGAAGTGCGGACGCAGGTTATTGTTTTCAATGCCTCACTGTAATATACGCAAACTGGCCCCACATAGGTGAGAATGTAAACCCGATAAGTTGTTGGATGTCGGCATTTTTTTTGTAGCCTGCGCCCCAGGCAGGTTTTTGGGATCGCCTTTGCAATCTCCCACCAAAATTAAAATCACGTTGGGAGCCCCCGTGTCCACCGCAATCCACCCTTACCGCAATTACCGCAATCCACCCTTAGCAAACTTTCGTCGGGCCGTCGCACCATGTTTAAAACATTGCTCAGCAGAGCTTGTATGAACCATGGCTCCACCACCCAATCTGTGAATTCCAGTTCAACAGAAGAATTTTGACCGAGAGTTTAACGTGCCGTCAGTACACCGACACAATCGCTCCGATGGCTCATTCCAGACCTCATCGAGCCAGTTGCCAGCTGACCTTCCCAGCCCAGGGGCTAAACGCGAGGGTGTGGAACGACTGGAACACTGTCTTGCCAGGACAGGGGAGACCAGTACAGGCCAGCAATTCACCAGCCGAGCCTGGCGCCCTTGCGGGGCTAGGGTTCGCGTGCTCGCCTATCACGTCACCAGCGGAAGCTGACCCCCTTGCACGCGAGGTCAACGTTTGACCTCAGGTCACGATTAATAAAATTCAGAAAATTAAAGTGGCATACTGGGTTACCGTATGCTGACCAAACGAAGTACTAAACGTAGACTATCTCAAAACTTATTTATGCACAATCGATACAAGAAACCACGTGATCTGACCTCTATCGGTGACACATTTCATCAGGTGGCATTGCGTCCAATTCAGCAACGCATTCAGAAACGCGTTCATATATATCTTCCGATTCGTCTGAAAATTTGACACAGCCTTCGCAGTCGTACATGCATCACGCCGTATGCATCACGATGTAACACACCGTATGCATCCGTATGCATCAGCCGTATGCATCATCGCCCGTACATGCATCACGAAAATATTTTTGTTACAACGAACCCTTTCACGTACAGAGGCGAATGATTACATGGCGTCAACGAGGTCAAATCTGGGGTACCGCATAACTTACCGGATAATTTACTTATTGGAATGATTCAAACGCTTGTGCGACCGCCATTAAGGTGGCACGCGGCACACCAAATAACCTGGTCACTCAAGGTCATCCTCTGACCTCAGGTCAACGAATACTTTAACATTACGCCCTATGAGAAAATTACGGGGTACTGAATAACACCTTCCAAAATGCATTTATCCATTATGAACCCTTATGTAGCATTTGAGACTTGTAAGGGACAAGGTTTCAAGGTGAAACTTCAATGTGAAAGGTTAGCTTGATTTATTAGATATTGAGATATTTAGATATTTTATTAGATCTATCGATATTGAAGCGATAGCGACCGAACACGAGGTTCGGTCGCTACCGCTTCAACTTCCATCAAATGGGTGTCATTCGACGTGGCTTGTTCTGCGGTATCCGAAAGTTGAGCAATCGAATTATTTTTCAAGACGAGAGGCCAAGCTGTTCCTTCGGTCGCCTCGAATTTTTTTCTTGTTTTCACTCAAACCTACCAAGATCTGGTAATAAGCGACAGCCCGTTGTGAACACTCGAGTAACAATTCAAAAACGGGACATATCAAAGTTAAAGGTTTGATTGAGTTATTCGATAGCCTTGCGTTTCGTCGCTATGGCTTCAATTTGTGGAAAATGGATGTGATTCGACGTCGCTTGTTGTGCGGTATCGTCAAGTTGATACTGGAAATAGTCTGGACGGTCAAAAGACAAGCTGATTTCTTCGGTCGCTTCGCATTTTTTCGTATTCGCCTAAGCCTACACAGATCCACTATCAAGCGATAGCCCACGTTGAACCCTCGAGTAAAATTTTTAAACCGGGATACGTCCAGGTCAAAATTCAAGGTCAAAGGCTGGCTTGATTTTATTCGAAGTCCTCGCGATTCGTCGCTATGGGTTCAATTTTCACCAAGCGGGTGTCATTCGACGTGGCTTGTTCAACCGTACTCTAAAGCTAGAAAATCAAAATAATTTCAAACGTCGAAGGTGAAGCCTTTTCCTTCGGTTGCCTCGCATTGTTTTCTTCGCACGAACCTGCACATATCTGGTATCAAGCAATAGCTTGTGGTGAACCTCCAGTCGCATTTCAACCGGGAGAATGTGAATGTGAAACCACAAGCTCAAGGTCTGGTGGTTTAAATTGTTCGATATCCTCGTGCCTCGTCGCTATGGCGTACATTTTCATGAGGTCGATGTCACCCGACGTGCCGTGAGGTACTCTAAGGCAAACTGTTCAGAAATAAAATTAATTTTTAAGGTCAAACGTGGAACTTATTTCTTCTCGTTTCTTCGTTTTCTCCCAAAGCTACCCATTCTTGGTTTCCAGAGATAGCCCGTGGACAACCCTCGAGTAACATTTCAAACCGGGGCCTGTCATATCAAATCTCAAAGTCAAAGGTTAGTTTGAATTTCTCGAAGTCCTCGCGTTTCATTGGTATGGCTTCAATTTGCATTATGTGGGGTCATTCGACGTGGCTTGCCGTACGGTATCAGAAAGTTGAGATATCGGAATAATTTCGAAGGTGTCGAAGGTCCGGTGTGCGCACAATGACTGAGTGTAATAGGAATAGGAGGAGCAAATCTCTTTTTACGACCGTTGTTATAACAGGCACTCTATCCTATATGACTAGGAGCTCCCCCAAGGAGTCAGTCATAACCTGCTCGGACGGCGCTCTCATTGCTGGTTTTTAATTTACACTGCCACATTGCTGTTCCGGACATATAAAATATAGAATCGTTATTTTCAAGTTGTCCGCTTTCCTCTTAATGGTTCAACGGAAGTTGTCAAACTTGCAAGAGAAGCCACACGTGAATGCGCACGATCTTATAACCAGCCGGAGTTCATAACCGCGAGAGAGCAATGTTGTAATCAAGGGAGGATCGAGAAATTGTCATGGTGTCACTTGTCTGGAGGGGCGCCAGTTCTTTTTTAGGGGCGCCATTTGCGCATGTATCTGGAGGGACGCCTCTGGTTGAAAAATTCGAGGCGGGGCTGCACTCAGGCATTTCCGAAGGGGCGTCTTTCCTAACAAGGGGCGCCTTTTCTCTCAGAGGGGTGCCTTTCGCTGAAAGATTCGAGGGCTTACACTCGAACCTTCTCAGAGAGGCGCCTTTTCCGGCTGGAGGGACGCCACCTGCCATGTGTGGAGGGGCACATGCCCACAGTGCCCCCGTTTATCCGCCCTGGTTGTCATTGCATCGAAATATATCCCCTTAAAGCAGGAAAGCACGGGAAAGTTTAGTGTATGTCCATATTTACTACAACAAAACCATCGTCCAATATATTATGTTTGCTGCTACAAGAGGGCAATGTTTAACGTAATTACAGCATTGCTCTATAGTGATTGTGAAATCTGGCCGAGCACATACGACATAAAACTAGGGGTAGGCAGGATAACATAAGCATAAGCTAAGCTAGGCAAAGATAAGGAGTGAAACTTGCTAATTTTGGCGCAACTTTTTGTCCCAAAAAATCATTTTTGACAGTGGTATACCTGAAAACTAGACCATGAAAATGAAGTGACTGAATTGCGAGGATATTTGTTTCGCGGGGGAGGGTTGTGCTTACCCCTCTATCCTGCCCAACATTATCGCATCCCTGGTTTGTCCCCTTCATTTCAAAATCGTGGCTAGACCCATGGCCTCCGTGACTCGATCTCTTTCTCGAGCGAGTGACTCTGCTGTCCGAGTGGCTGATGTCCCAGTGACTCTGCTGTCCCAGTGATTCTGATGTCCCAGTGACTCCGCTGTCCGAGTGACTCTGATGTCCCAGTGACTCCGCTGACCGAGTGACTGATATCCCAGTGACTCCGCTGTCTGAGTGACTGATGTCCCAGTGACTCCGTTGTCTGAGTGACTCTGATGTCCCAGTGACTCCGCTGTCTGAGTGACTGATGTCCCATTGACTCCACTGTCCGAGTGACTCTGCTGTCTGAGTGACTCTGTTCCGATTGACTCTGCTGTCTGAGTGACTCTGTTCCGATTGACTCTTCTCAGTCCGAGTGACTTTGCTCCCTCCGCCTTTGGAGAGGTTTCCGACCATTCCCTACCCTGGGCTCCGGGTAAAAAGTTCGAATGTCGATTGGTCGTCAGTGAGCCATTTTAATTCTGATATTTCCTGCGGCCATGCATTTTCCGATACTGCTTGGGGCCTTCGTTACGTTCTTCTTTTTCTGGAGCTGGTGGGGATCTGGACTTTCCACGCCCAGGGGGCTCAGGGTCGATCGTCTTTCCTCTCTCCGTTGTCGTCCCCGCAGGCGCACGTGATTCGGGCCCGGCTGTTTAGCTATTTCTTCAAAACATGTCAGGGGAAGGGCTGGCGGCGAGTAATCTGGTCCGACATTGTTCGGCCCTGTCGGCTTGCATAATATAACATTTCACGGCGAAAGAATGTAAGCCTCCTTACACTAGCTCTCATCTCTGGGGAATTTCAGATCTTAGATGGGCCCTCACTAGTCTTCTTCAGCCCTTAAGTGTCCTGTTCATCCCTCAGAGGCCCTTTCAAACCCAAAGAGCATCCCAGCCCTCTCTGGCCCTCGTGCGCCCTGTTAGCTGTTAAGGGACCATTCCAGTAAATATTGCTCCTTCCAGCTAGCATGGGAATTCCAGCCATCGGGGGCCCTTTCTTGTCTTCAGAACCCTTGTCAGCCTTCAGAGTTCAGGTCTCAAGGGCCACTTCCACACAAGCTGTTAGCTGCGTTTTATTTTTTCCTTGATAATATATCTGCCCCTCAGGGCGGCCGCCTGGAGAACTCGCCAGGGGGCGGGTGTCCCTTCAAAGCAGTGGCGTTTCCAAGGGCTTGGAAATGTTGCTTAATGTTGCTTTTGTTGCTTTTTATCAGCCCAGACCACTCCATAGACTTCGAGGCCCTTTACGTAGCACTGGGAACCCTCCAATTCGGCCCGGATCGTCTCTGTAGCTCGGGGGCCTCCTTATCGGCCTGAGGCCTGCTGTCAGCTCTGAGCCCCTCTCATCAGCGTCAGCCAAAGCCGACCCAGTGGCTCTGCACGTCCGGCCCGGGGCCCCCATCCGTCGGCTTAGGGACCCTCTTTCACGGCTCGGGACCCTCTCTGTGTGCCCGGAGACCTCTTCAAAAGTTTGGACCTCCTATCACGCAATGGGCTCCCGGTGAGGTTTCGGCCCCCATCTGCCCGGGCCCCTCATGCCGGCTCTGGGACCTTTCTGACGGCCCGATATCAGCTCCGGTAACTAGGGCCACTTCGTTATCTGAGGGGCCCTCTTTGACCACCCAGAGCCTTTTCCGACAAGCCAGAGGCCCCTTTTCAAACGCTTGGGCCCTGTCCATCAGGTTAGGGGTGCTTTCTTCGGCTTGGCCTCCACCGTCACCCCAGGGGCCCTTCATATTGGCTCTGGGCTATCTCAGTTAGCCCGTGGACCTTTTCAACTATCCGGGGTTCCCTCCAGCGATCTAGAATCCCTTCCGTGATCCCACCCAAGGGACCTCAACATCTTCCCGAGGGCACTCTCCGCTGACTCGGGCCTTCTTAAACCGTCCCGAGAGCATCTATATCAGCCCGTGGCCCCTTTCGTCGGCCTAGGGGTCCTCCACATCGGCCCAGAGGCCCTTCACGTCACCCCAGGGACGCTTTTCGTCGGCTCAGAGGGCCCACTCCGATCCTCCAGAGGTGTGGGGGGGGGCGCCCCCTTCGACCCCCTTGGCTACGCCACTGGTTTGTGCACGTGTATTAGTTATAATATGCCTATGCATTTCTATTGGTGTGTTACATTTTATTTCCGTCTTTCTGCGCTGTCTTTCTGCACTTGCTCACAGTTATCGACAAAACGTAAATTGCGAGATCGCACGGCCCAGGGGTATCGTCACGATATCCGTCCTTTCGAATTTCGACACACGACCAAGTCGTCTCGCTATCATCCGTGTATCCAATTTGTGATTTCTACACCACGTACTAGAATTAATAAAGTCGTGATGTTTAAATAAGTCCTGAGTACGAAAAAAAGATAGTCGATATGATAAATATTTATAACTAAATATAGTTAGTGCGTTTCTTGGTTTCAAACTTGATCCGCCCATTCCAGACCCAGGTCGTCCTTCGCTTGGCCAGGGGGTTGGGGGAGGGGGAGGGTAGGTGAGGTGGATGGATTATGCCCTAGGGTTTCAGAAGCTACGCACGCACATAATATTTACGGTCGGATAGGCCATAGCGATTCGGGAATATCGCAAGCAGAAGTACACAAAATGATGTCATCATGGGTCATTCTCGTGGGATTTAGATAATTATGTGCCTTGTAATCATAAAAAGGCCCATTTAAGTGATTCTAATAATACTATGAGTTTGAAATTATCGAAGGTTTCTTTTTTTCTATATTATGACAATTTGTATTTCCTAATTTGGGGAAATTTATTTTTAAGATATGGAGAGCACACCTAGAAAGAGTATTCTAAGTGAACTCAGTTCAGTGAGGTGTTCATGGTTTGGCTGAAAGTTTTGATGTTGGCCCGAAAAGTCGAGCTACGCGTGTGCGTGTGTAAAATCATGTTGTGGAATGAAGTCATTGAAGAAATCCGAGAATTCCATGATAACATTTTTCTTAGTTTTTTGGAGGTAAGCAATCCCAAGCAACTCCACGTAATATATGCATTCGTGAATATGTGTAGTGAGCGGCCATGCTGGTATGCATGAGTCAAATGGCACCCGACGCCGTCAGCTGTCCTGAGCCCGGGGCGATCCTCCAGCAGTTTGGCAGCGCGGTCTGTTGTTGAGGGCGGCTGGGTCGGCGGCGCGCGCCAGTGACGATCCGGTGATTCGAGGGGAAGCATGGCCGGTGCTCGTGGTCTGATCACGGTGAGCCCTCTCTCTGGTCAGTCGTGTCGGTTCGTTCGGTCGCCGACCACTGCGAATACACGCCCTTCCCCGTGCTTGGCACTTACTTTCGGATCGGCAACTACCATATGTGATATATTTTCAAATTTGGGTGGTGACTCCACTTAGCCACCCACAGGTCCTTCAATCCTTGAATCACCTGGAATAAACTGACCCCGTCTTGCTACAAATGCGAAATTGATTCTGGTAAAGGTCTACCAAGTTTGGGCGTGCTTCCTCGCGCCGTTGTTCCACTAGCTCGGAAAAGCCATAGCGGTGATTGGTTTCCACCCTATCCGGGCAAGGATTAAGTGCTCAAGTATACCAACTCTTGAATCAATAAAATGGCATCGGAGAGAAAAACCGCGTGATGGCCCTAAAGCTATGGAAGCCGCCATTGCAGGTGGAGTAGGAGGCCGACTCCACTCGATCTTTTCCTCTCTTGGAAGAGTTTCGCAACGACGCCGCTGGCTCCACGGATAGGGTAACGACCGGTCAATGTGCTCGCGAAAGTCGGCCACGTGCGGCCGGGGGACCGTGTCCAGGGTCGCCAGCTGCTATCCACGGTCAATCGTTGCTGTTAATGGTCGGCACCCGGTTTGCTATCGACCACGACTGAGGGGAGGGGGGGGGAGTTTAAAGGCGTGTCGGACCATGGAGGTAATTTGCGCCGCCTTTAAAACTGGTGTGCATGCGAAGCGAAAGCGAGCAAGCAAGTCTAAGGCAAGTGTGATTTACGTTAAGGTAGTCTTACGTTATAGTGTATGGGACGTTAATGTACTGCAGGCGGGGGCTGGGGGAGGGGACGTGTCTCGGATGTTTAGTGTTTTTAGTTTACTCCTCCGCAAGATAATTTATAGTTGGGGGGGGGGGAGGGTTGGCAAGGAAGTTGGTTTTGCTAGGGTGCCGGCATGAGCCTACTCTAGTCGAAAAGCACCGAAGGATCTTCACCGTGCGGATACGGAGGTAATTGTCCACACCGCCTATCATGCCGGCTACCGCGTGTTGGTTGTCAGCAGTGGGTTAGTAGCAGCATGCTTTCATACAGGGTTGTCCGTGAGATTATTACGGTGTTTTCCAATTCGGCTCGTCTACGTCCGCTGTACCGCCACGCCGTTGGAGCCACATGGCGGCCTTTCAATAGCCGACGGCTCGCCGGTATACAAACGCTGTTGTGTGGCCAGCCAACACCTGCGGCAAATGCGCCGCATTTGTGACGGCGGAATGATCGATCACGGCTGGCCCGCGGGGCGGCGGCGGTGTTTGCACCGTGCACGCGTCGCCCGTGACCAGGCCTGTTCGGACGTTGCCCGCGGGTGGCGGCGGTGTTTGCACCGTGCACGCGTCGCCCGTGACCAGGCCTGTTCGGACGTTGCCCGCGGGGCGGCGGCGGTGTTTGCACCGTGCACGCGTCGCCCGTGACCAGGCCTGTTCGGACGTTGCCCGCGGGGCGGCGGTGTTTGCACCGTGCACGCGTCGCCCGTGACCAGCCTGTTCGGACGTTGCCCGCGGGGCGGCGGCGGTGTTTGCACCGTGCACGCGTCGCCCGTGACCAGGCCTGTTCGGACGTTGCCCGGGATGGTGGCATTTGCACCGTGCACGTATCGCCTGCCACAAGATTCATCAAACTGTGGAAATTAGCCCGACACGCTCTCCAGAATCCCTGCCTGGAACCGATTCTGATCAACCCTAAGATTGTTTTTGGCATGTCACGTCCGAAAGAGCATCGGGAAATGTCACGAAGTTTCAGATCCCTATCATAACTCGATAAGAAACGGCGAGCAAAAGCCTCAAGGCGGCTTTAGACTGGGCTTTAGGGGGCTTTAGACGCCCCGTGAAATAATTGGGTTAAGTACGATTGTGCTGGCTTTACAACATTATTTTACATCTGAATTGTAAATGTCAGAAATGATTACATTAGCTAAGCCACCATGCATTTAAAGCACAAGGTACATTTCGAATACAGCTACTTAATCAAAAATATTATGTCACATAGCACAGTGCATGGTAAGCTAGCTGCTGTCTTCATGTCAGCCAATGCATCAAATTATTTAAATTTGTAATTGGTTTCACTCAGCCTCTTGCTCATTATTGCCCTAATCTGTCAAAACCGTGACTGAATCTTAATCTGGATTCAGATTGAGTTATACAAATTTAGAGCATGCTGAGAGTGGATAACAGCTTCCAAGTTTGATGACATTGGTATTGGAAAATCATTTGGTCTTGGGAAGACCGAGGTCAATTGCAGCATTCAAATTAATATTTTTTTCGGCGACATCTATCGACTGGTGGAATGAGTCATTATGATAAAGGTATACATATTTCTGGTTTTCTGTATCAATCTGCGCTCTTACGTATTTGGAAGTCGTGTTATGAGAGATATACATGTGCCGTTGAAAACGTCTCTTCATTTGCTCCCAATGACCCGGCACATGGGGTCAATTGCAACAGTCATAGGGAAGTTGTAACAACATTGTAACAATATTGCATCCCTGGCTATGATGGGCTAGCTGTAATAGGTAGGCAATACTCTGATCTTGCATATGGAGGTGGCTGTTTGCGTGTATAAATATGTAGACAATCTCATCCTGTGATGATTTTTTGCATCCAACCTACACATGCAAATGCCAATAATTTGCTTGGTACTCAGCTACCTAGGTACAAAGTGCGAACAATTTGGTGCATAAGTACAAAAACAATGGAGACTGTCCGGTCTGAGCCTCTTCATTTTGCTCGCTTGCATTGTTTCTTGCTCTAGCGAATGATGGTGTGGCAGTGGCTGTGAGAATTGATTCAAATACGCAAGAAAGCTCGCTTGTAAAATTACGCGCGTGTTCGGATCCAACGCATTATGGCAAATTGACAGACTCCTTTGTGATTGGCCCATAATTCGTGTGGAAGGAAATGTTTTGAACGAATCGCAGCCGCCTAAAGACGTCTTCACCAGCGCTCAGTCAGGATACGAAAGATGACAGGGCCGCGATAGCTCAGTCGGTGGGTTGCTGGACTCTTGATTGCAAGATTGTAGGTTCGAATCCCTCAACCGGCGGGATTACCGAATCCACCCATGACCAATCGGCGCGAGAGGTTGGCGACGCTATGTGGCCTAGCAGTCGAATGCGTCGTAAAAAATCAAGGATACGAAACATGAAAAGTGGTACATATTCAATTCAAGCAATGTTGAGAAGTCTGCCTTTCCAGGTGGGGTTGGACCCCATAAAAAAATAACAGGCGGAGTCCGGACCCCACGGACCCCACCGGCGGCGACGCCAATGCAACACACCATCGTTTCTAAGTCGCCGGATTTCAAGCTCCTCCCCGGTCAAAGGCCTTTTTCTGCTATTCTGTAAGCAGTCGGCTCACACGGCTGAAAGTACACCTGTGCAATTCACTTAAAATGTAAGGTTTCCCATTTCACGCATTTCAGTTCATTACGTCCGGTCCCCGCCACGCCAGCGTTCGTACAAGTGCACACTCGCCTAGCGCACCAGGCGCAAGGTGAGTGCGCAAGGCCGTTCTTGTTAGGCTCCTGCGGTTTTTGCTAGGCCTCCTGCGGCTTTTGCTAGGCCTCTTGCGGTTCTTGCTAGGCCCATACGTTTTGCTAATTGTTTCCGCGTGATAAGCCTGTCCCATGTTTGACGCCAGGGAATGCTTCGCATGGGGCTCGCGGAGAAAATTGGATGAATTCACTTCGAAGCTGATTTCTCTTCTTCCATGATTTTCTGGCGGGAAAGAAATCCGGATACCCCGCTTTGAGGTACCTCATCTTTTTGTTCAAACATGCTTCCTGATTTGCTTCGGAACCGTGGCACTGCATCACCACAGTTGCACCAGTGCACTGGTGCGGCGTGCTATTTCGTAGTCTGCTTCGTTTCTTCGTCTACTGATGTTTTAGCACCCAGCGCATTTTTGATAGGAGCCCGAGACGCTTTTGAGGCCCCGGCGCTTTTTAGGGCCCTGTTGCGTTCTTGTGGGCCGGTGTTTTGGAGGACAGTGCGTTTTCGAAGGCACCGGTATGTATATTTAGTGCCCGGTGCCGGGTGCCCGAGTTAGGACCATGTCGCTTTTTTGCGGGCCCCAGCCGTTTTTTGACGCCATCTTCCTCATGCTGTCTGCGGTCCGGTGTGTTTTGAGGGCCTCCGGTGTGTTCTTGAGGGCTCGCGGTGTGTTTATTAAGGACACCGGCGCATATTGTATGGCTCTGCCGCTTTTTGCGAGACTGTTTTGGAGAGCCCCGTTGAACTTTTGGCCTCCGAGTGTGCTTTTACGGCCCGTTGTTTATTTGAGGCCCCGACGCAAAATTTTGGGACCTCAGCGTGATTTTTGGGGGGCACCGGCGCGATTTCTAGAGGATCCGGTAAGATGTTTCGGGCCGGGGCGCGTAGTTTCGGGGCTCAGACGGGGGTTCTCTGTGAGTGGCTATGAGTGAGGGATCGACGCGTTTTTTTTTTAGTCCATTCAAGCTTTTTTTTGTGAGCACCAGTGCAATTTTGGGTTTTTGTGGGTCCCCGGATTTTTGAAGTTTTTTGTATTTTTCTAGCCCCGGTGCGCGTTCTCGGAGCCCGCTGTGCTTAGTTGGGCCGTGACGCGACTTTTTTGGGACCCGACGCGAATTTGGAGCCGCAGCGGACATTTTTGGGGCCCGATGCATGTTCTTGGAGCCACCGACGATACTTTTTTGGGGGACTGGACTGAATTTGCCGGGGCCCCAGTGCGATTTTTTTTCTTGCGGAATTCTTGAGGGCTCGCCACCTTTCCGTGAGGGGGTATTTTCTCAATTTCCCCCTCTTCCTTGGGTACGACACTGTCCAGACACGATGAGGATGATGTTTTATCAAATATATTATGAATACGGTACTTGGGGAGAGGAGAGCAGAGGGGGTAATACTGTTCCAGTGAAATGGGTCCAAAGTGCATGTTGGATTCGAAATATCCAGTGAGCCATGGACTCATATTCTCGAACAGCGGAGGGGAATGAGTTCAGAGTCAAAGCTCCTTCGAGTCTCCACCCAGGGTTCTGATGGTGTCCACGACTTCCACAGGGTTCTGATGGTGTCCACGTCCTCAACAGGGTTCTGGTGGTGTACACGACCTCCACAGGGTTGTGATGGTGTCCACGACCTCTACATGATTCTGATAGTGTCCATGACCTTCACAGGGTTCTGATAGTGTCCACGACCTCCACATGGTTCTGATGGTGTCCACGACTTTCACAGGGTTCTGATAGTGTCCACGACCTCTACATGATTCTGATGGCGTCCACGACCTCCACAGGGTTCTGATGGTGTCCACGACCTCTACATGGTTCTGATGGTGTCCACGACCTCCACAGGGTTCTGATGGTGGCCACGACCTCCACAGAGTTCTGATGGTGTCCACGACTTCCACATGGCACTGATGGTGTCCACGACCTCCACATGGTACTGATGGTGTCCACGACCTCCACAGAGTTCTGATGGTGTCCACGACTTCCACAGGCTTCTGATTGCGTCCACGATATGCACAGATAACATCACCTTGAAATCTACATGAATGAACAACAACAACATGAAATCTACATGATAATTTATTAACAGCTTTGGATGCAAGACCTTGATGGTATTAAACCACAATGGAGCCGTTCCATATAGCGTTGGTTTTGTGTCTGCAGTAGCGTAGTTCGGGCAAGGTTGCTAACGTAGTTTGGCATTGCAGGTGTTATCGCGTTTCCTGCTTCCTGTAAGTTGGAATTGGATTTCGGTTATTAATGAATTAGTCGTTGCCTGAAGCATTCCACAGCACGTCAGTCGGCAGACCGGTGACGGAGCAACTGAAGCATCGGGCCACAAATTAAATGTATTCATATGGGGCACGCTGCAAAGAGACGACGTAGAATGTGCCTGTCTTGCTTAAATCCCGACGCTTTGCCGCTTACCGCATCACTTTGCAATACAATTTACCCACATGGGGACTTGGGACCATAGAGCTGCAGGAACGTGAGTGACCTTGTCCGAGGTCAGCCGCACGGATCGGTTGCGGTCCCAGACTGTCCAACTAGCGCACAGTGGGGCAAATTGCGATTTAGCCGGAATAAATTCAAGAAATGTGTTTCTTGAATTCTTCAGTTTTGTTTTCGCTCCAAATTATTTTAAAATGTCTGTAGGTATCAGACATGGGGCTCATTTTAGCTTATCTGTAAGACATCAGGTTAGAATATTCGCTTGAAGGCAACCATTTCGTGATGTGGAACACATAGGCCGGGTCCACGCCTTACACTGGATTGCCTTCAGTACTGGGCTATGGTCAGGGGCAGCGGAACGTATGAGGCACTGGGGCGCTGCACCTCCCCCTTGCGTGAGCAAGGGGCCGTCGCACCCCTCTGATGACCTGACTAAAACTACTTACTCTACTTAGATACCATGCTTCTTAGGAAAAACAAATCTTCAAATTTAAGCGGTGCATCCTGACAGGTTATGCAGCCTACAGCTAGAACACTTGTTCGTAAGTTCTCTGGTTATTTCTTTGGTACTTCTAATGATTCAAACAAATTTTTCTGGGCCAGGGCACGCTTTGCTCGACATCACTGCTAAAACTTACTAAAAGTGGCATTGTTTGCAGTAATTGAAGCCGACTTTGCCACCACTTGATCATGGTAACTGGGGCCCCGTGGCGGATTCAGTCGAGCCTATGTTGATATAATCCCCCCAATATGGTCCCGATCAAATTCTTAATAATTCGGCATATTTTGTCATCGTCGACTCCCGGGTGAAAATGTCTTGAAGCATGCCCTGGGATTCGGAGGAGGTCGGAAAGTGTCCCTCAGAATGGCGGCCCGCAGGAACGGTGGACTGCAGCCTGCTCGCTTCCTCGTTTTTCAGCCAATTACCTCGCTGGAAGATCTGGGTCTTTTGGTGAGGTCCGAGTTCACCCCATTTATTTGTTCAGTTGGTGGCGCTACCCCGGAGGAGATGGTGCCCGGCGCGCCACAAGAATGCTCTGCATTTAAGTGGCTTGGCCTGCCCCTGCTTCTGCCAAGTAATTCATGAAATTTGTTGTGAACATGCTTTAGAGTCGCGCAAGCTGGCTCAAGAGGGCACCTTTCTTGTCGGGATATGAGCACACGCACGGACGCACGCACGCACGCACGCACGCACGCACGCACGCACACACACACACACACACACACACACACACACACACACACACACACACACACACACACACACACTCACACACTCACACACTCACACACTTACACACTCACACACTCACACACTCACACACTCACACTCATATATATATATATGTATGTAAGGGGGCTGTGGCGCGCCTGCCTCCGCCCGTGCTTGGCGGTATGATAGGCATTTGATAAGGTAAAACGAGCGCTAGTGGACGCGCCAGTCATGGCTCTGCCTCGTTTTCAATCAGACGCTGGCTTGTTCACTTTGGAGTGTGACGCAAGTAACCAGGGGATAGGAGCGGTGTTGCTCCAAGAACAAAATGGGCAGGAGAAGGTGATTGCTTATGGGAGCCACAGGCTGACAAAGTCCCAGAAAAATTACTCCGTCACAAAACGAGAGCTTTTGGCTTGTGTAGTGTTCGTCCAGGAATATTCCCATTTTCTTGTAGGCAAGCACTTTCGGCTACGCACGGACCATGGCAGTTTGCAATGGCTGCTAAACTTCAAAAATCCCACTGGCATGCTGGCCAGGTGGTTCGATATTTTGGGTAATTTTGATTTTGAGATTCTTTATCGCCCTGGAGCTCAGAACTCTGTGGCTGACGCTCTCAGTCGCAGACCAGCCGACACAACTGATGTTGCATGCCAGACGGACAGTGCTGCGAGCTGCAACAGGATTGCTGTCGCTGACTGGCCATTAAGCTACATCCAGTCCGAGCAGGCAAGTGACCCTATCATCGCCGAGGTATCTCGCCTGCTTGCAGAGGGAGTGCGTCCCGTGCGGCGCACAGTTTCCCCACGGTTACGACCTTGGCTGCGACACTGGACTCGCTTGAAACTCACTAAGGGTGCGCCGTTCCGCGTGTACAAGCGCCATGCGCGCGCGTCCAAAGAGTTGCAAGTGGTTGTACCCCAGAGCCTGAGGGCAGTTGTACTAACGTCACTGCATAGCGGCCCGTGTGGTGGACATTTTGGCGAAGAAAAACTTCTAGGTCTGATCCGTCCTAGATATTTTTGGCCGACGGTGGCAGCTGATGTCGATGGGTTTTGCAAAGAATGTGACAGATGTGACGCGCGTAACAGTCGGATTCCGGCACCTAGGGAGTCGATGGGCGAGCTGTACGCGTCTGAACCTTGGGAGGTTGTCTATTGACTTTATGACAGACTTGCCTCTTTCCAGTCGGAGTAACAAGCACTTGCTCGTCTGCTGTGATCACTTTACGAGGTGGGTGGAAGTTTTTCATTACCAGACATGCGGGAAAGCACAGTGGCTACTACTCTGACTCATGAGCTATTTTCTCGCTTTGGCTGCCCCAAGCGGCTGCATTCGGATTGCACAGCTAGCTTTAGGAGTCGGCTTCTCGCAGAGGTTTGCCGCATAATGGGCGTAAAAAGACATACTAGTTGTCACCCTCAAGGAAATAGTAAATGCGAAAGAGTAAATCGCACTATTTTGGGTATGTTGTCAAAATATCTTTGTGAAAATCAGTGAGTGGGACGAACACTTACCACTACTAATGTTCGGGTATCGCAGTCGGATTTACAAGTCATTGGGCTACAGTCTCTTCTATTTGATGTTCGGACGCCAGGCACGGTTGCCGGTCGACGTGGAAATTGATGCGCCGCGAGCCTTGAAATCGAGCAGTGTGTCATCATATGTTGATAGTCTTTGCAGAGGTCTGTGTGAGGCCTATCGAGAGGAAATACACGTGTCTAGTGCGAGCCACGTGAGAAATCGGAAACTTTACGAAACTAAGCTTAACAGCTTTAGTTACCAACCAGGGGACCAGGTAATGTTGTATCGCAACTAGTGAAGCGAGGCGAGTACTTCACATTCGTACGACCGTGGAAACCTGCGACTATTATTGCTAAGCAGGGATAGTTTTATTACAGGGTTAGACTGGAAGACGGGAAAATGTTGTTGGTACATCACAACAGGCTGTAGCCGCGCCAGTCATCCAGTCTCAATGACTCCACCACTCCTTGTACTTCCCATGACTTCCGATTGCCCATGACTTCCGATTAAACCGCGTCCACTCTCCCTGACCCGGTACCCGGGTGCGCGCCTAGGCCAGCCGAGCGGCGAGCCGGCCCGCGACCGTCGCCGCGGACGCTGGCGCCGCGGCAAGCGAGCCACCCTGCCGAAACTCCGATGTGTGACGTCCAACCAGCCAGGACGGATATCACAGACTACATCGAACCAGATGTTTCGTTTTCGTTTACTACATTGCCGCCTAGTTGTGTTGGGCGGGGGAGGAGATGGCCGGTTTGGAACCAGTGTACTCCCCGTCCACTTCTGCGGAGGTCTAGTAGAGTTAAAAATCCTCTGGATCGGTTCGGATTCAGTTAGCAGGTAGCGTATTCATGCTGGTCAGGGTGGATTCATATTCATACAGTCATACCGATCCATATTCATTCATTCATACCGATTCATATTCATACCGTCAATGTAATTGTAGGTTGGGGGCGAGCCGAAGTTCGTGGGAGATCTGGGACAAACTATGCACGCTGTCAGACTAGTTTATGCCGATGAGCCCGTGACATTGTAGTTCGAGTCCGGCAGGGCCCGCCGTGTCTTCGACTGCAGTGTGGCGTTTAACAACTTTAAAATGTTTTCACAGCTCGAGCAGCTCGGGCAGCCAGTGTCGGGTAGCCACTGATACACTGTCCAGTACTAATGGCGTGAGTGCCAAAACCCGGCCACTAATAAATATATTCTGGTTCCCAGGGACTGCCGGACGAGGGCGCCCGGCCAACGAAAGGGGGGAGGAGTGTAAGGGGGCTGTGGCGCGCCTGCCTCCGCCCGTGCCCGGCGGTGTGCGGCGCGATGACCGGGCTCACGCAAGGGGAGCAGCAGCGGCGTGGGCGGGGCGGCAGTGCAGCGAGCGCCACGTGTTGTGCGCGCGTGCTGCTGCTGAGTGTGCCTCTGCGGCGGCGCGCCCGGGGCTATGCGGTGGTGGCCTCGGGTCGCCTTGGCGAAGGAGCCGGGGTCGGGCCCGGGACGCGATGGCGCGAGGCTGTGGGTGCGGCGCGCTATCCGGCAGTGACCGGGCCGAATACCGATGGAGATTGTGCTGCAAATACAGGAACTGAAGCCGGGAGACTTGGATTCGCAAGCGAGCAGTGACACGAAGCCTACACTACGGAGCGTACCCACGAAGCCTACCTTCGGAGCATACATATATATATATATTCGGTTCTCGCATATTATGAAGAGGGGAATGACCGTTGCGGGCGGGCATCTGTTTTCTATCTTCATATCTTGCAGATTTTAGCCGGCTGCATAAACTCGACCGTTTGGGTAGCCAGCTGGTTCGACTGGAAGGACACTCGCCCACCCAGCTAAGACAATACCCGAAGTCCTGCTCGACCCTGGCGATGGTAGAGTTCATGTCCTGGGCCTCCGTCCTGTGTGCCCATGGTCGAAGGCGCCATGTTGCCCAGGACATGGACGTCGATGATTCGCTGAAGGCCAGTTTATTATCCTGTGGTGAGATAAGCGCCATTATAGCCAAGGTTGGAGTTACTCTCGAGATCGCCGCTCCTGTGATTCGCTCACTCGGCGCCCTTTGAACTGATCTGGCACACCGCCCATGCGGGACCAGTGCCCTTCGTGTTCTCCAGGCCCTTGGCTGAACTTTGTAATACGTCACTTGATTGAACATTGAATCGACGTGTAGAAAAAACGTTGTACTTTGAGCAAAAAACTTTGAGAAAAAAACAAAAAAACAAAAAACTTTGAAAAAAACACAAAAACAAACAAAAACTTTGTACTTTGAACTTTGTAATACGTCACTTGATTGAACATTGAATCGATGTGTAGAAAAAAACAAAATGCTAGGGTCGGTATTGTGTCAAAGGACGAAGAGACTGAGGGAGGGAGGGAGGGAGGAGGTTATCTCAGCCATTGCCCCTCTCATACGAAAAGGACTGAACCCGGCACACCTATTGGCTCCGGCCACCATCCGTGAGTGGAAGCAGGAGCTTCGTGCATCCACCAATACGTGTTAGGTCAATGTTCCCTCAAATCATCGCAACAGTGGCGGAGTTCAGCATAGGCTGTGGCGCAGCATTTGCCGTCCGCATGGTGTAAAAAATTGACTATATCGTGTTAGGCCATTGATCTAGGACGTAAAAAGTGGGAAGCATAGCGAATAGTTTTGCCCCGAAGATCGCGAGTTATCGGCAATTAATCTAACTTATCTCGTGAACATGGCGAAATGTCTCGCAGACGATGGTTAACCGGCGGAGGACTTCGGCATTTTGCCACACACGGTGGCACAGGGGGTTGCAACCTCCCCAGCTTTTCGCGAATGGCACAAACATGGAATGGCACAAATATGGAGTGGATGGCCGGCCCAAAATATGCGCCGCGCACATTGCCGGCATACATTCATTGCCGGACGTTTGGTGTCAAACATGTCATGTCAGGTCTGGTTATATTGACCTGTGGCGATTCTTCGGGAACCGGTTCTGGTGAATTTCTGCAGATTTCTCACTTCTGAAGTTTGGATCCACGTAGATTGCAAACTATGCATGATACCCTTATGAAATAATATCACTGTTTTCATTCCATTTGAAGTCCACAAATGGGTGGCATGCTTCAAGGTGCATTAGGGTGCTCATGTGTAGATTAGGTCAAGTCACGGAGGGTCATTATGTGGTTTTGGTTTTTGCGTCCCAAACGCATAATGTTGAGCCCTAGAGGGCAACAATTAACAATGTATTCGTATTCAGCACCAAAAGTTACCCGATGGAACAGTTTGTTCCATAGGGTAACAGAACCTTTTGGTGAACTGACCTTTGACCTTTCCTGACCAGAGGTCGACGCAGGCAAACTGGGTCAATGTGAATCGAGGCTTGTTCTAGGATACTGGTGTGTGCTGATTTCTGATTAGGCGGTCATGTTTATCGCACGGGGCCGCAAATTCCTTCGGGCCCCCAAATCCCGAACCACATATTGACTCTGCATTACCTGCTATGCTATTTTTAGACGTTACGGGAATGTCATATAATATACTATAGGATCATGCGACCCATCGTTGGACTTCGATTGAAAGTTGGACACGATAGTGTGTATTTTATGGGCGTGTCATGCATAGCTCCCCATATATTTGGGTCTGAACTTGAAAAAGTACGAAATCGGAAAAAAATCCGCAGGAACATGTTCACGAACAATCGTCTCACGCCAGTGACTTGACCTGACCTGAGCTGGGAACAAGGTTCATGCCAAAAGTTCTGTAATGAATGTCCATCAGTCTGCGCAGAGCTTCATTTCATTTTATCCAGCCATTTCTGTAATATGCTGGATGAAATTGGCGAACTTACCTACAGAACCACACGCGCGTGACCAAAATGCTCGATGTAAACTTACAAAGGTCCTTTAAAAACACTGCAAGCACTGCAACTAGAACAATATAAAAGCTAGAAGCTAAAATTGTATATCAATAGCTCTATCAAAGGCCCAGCCAAGGGAGAGCACCGTTCCCCTTTTATCCAGACATCCAGACATCCAGACACAAGCCCAACGAAAAAATTAGGGAACACAAAAACATCAAAACATAAAAAAAACTAAGGGAAAATTAGCCTGTAGAGAGCAGAGTAGAAACAGTCATAAATGTTGATAATTATGACAACCGCAGGGTAGTGGAATGGTGGAAATTTCCCAAATGAGGTTTTATTCCCCGCTGGCCCATTGCAAGTTCGCAGGCTCGTCGCCAGTACTTAAACCCTGATCTGGCGTTAACTTATTTACCTAGATCGTGGCGACGCGCTTGGTCATTTCCACCCTGAACGCTAGTATGACGTGATCTGGCTTCTTCCAGCCTTGTGCATTGATCGTCAATCATTGTTTTCGTTCCGGCGGGAGGGGGAAGGGTACGAGAACGACCACAGCAGACAACCACGGTTTCGTCCCTCTAGCTTGAAAATCGTTCCTGTGCCCCTGGGGTTGGAAATTGAAGGTGGTCATGCTATTGCCTTCAAATAGATACGATGTCTTGCCTCTACTACGTCGGTGGGTAAATAATACTCATCCACTATCCGTGGTAGCAAAGCATGCCGCGGGTAAAAATAACAATATAACTTAGAGAATTGGCTGTGTTGCTAGCCTTCACTTGTTCGCCGGTGTAGTGTTACACGATACCTCTATGCATGCACTAGCGGATCCAGGGAGGGGCCATTCCGGCCATGGCCCCTCGAAGCGCTTAAAAAAGGGGGGGAGGCATAGTGTCTTTTGGCCCCCCGAAACCAACTGAAGTAAACTAAATTAAACTGCAATAACCTTTGCCGATGTTAAAAAATAGCGTCGGAATGAAAATCTCCAATTTTAAAGGTATTTTTTATAATTGTTTGGAAGCCAATATAGTAGCAAAGTAGGTTCTGACACACATCGAGGGTTCCATGCTGCTCAAGTTCTGCTTACAGCAAGAGTTGCCAAAATCGGACCCACCAGTGTGTACACGTGCACGAACGTTGACGTGGTACAAGACGTTGAACGTAAACGTGAACGTTTTGGTAAACAAGAACAAAAATCCGGTAACTTAGAAACGGTGGAGGTAGGATGTGGCCCCTACACAGGAAATTATGTTGTCATTAATTATTATTGTAAAAAATTAGCCCCTTTGCCAAATAGCGGTCGAAATCCGATGCTTTTAACTAAAAATAGTGGGAGAATGGGCACCCTCCAAATCCGTTCGACCCCTCCTCTGGTGCAATTCCTAGGTACGCCACTGGGAGAGGGGGAGGGGCTGACGCCGAAAACCGAAAGTTGGCCCCCCCAAACCGGTGGGCTAGATCCGCCGGTGTATGCATGGTATTCAATCTTTCGTCACCATAACTAAGTATTAGCAAGACATGTGACATTTGATTTATTCAGCTAGTTAATGCTACACAATTTGGCTACCATCTTGATGCCACATTCATCTTAGGTAGGTAAGTCTTAACCTTCTTACATGGTTAGCCGATTACGAAGGTCATGGGATCACTTGACTCCCGATAAAATCCATGGGGTCAAGACTATCATTTTTACCCCAAATTTTTGGATTGGCCCATTATAAAGATAGGGACCAAGCGAATCTCTGTAGACGTCATATCGATGGGAACTTTGTAGACTTTTTTTCTACCCGGGACCCTTTTTCTGGTAGGTACTTAGATATACTCATAAAACGCTGGATCAAGTTAAAATTTGAGATCATGGTAAAATGCAATGTTGTTGCCATGGAAATTGCATCTACAGAGACTCGCTCGGTCCCTGCCTTTCCAATAGGCCAATCCAGAAATTTGGGGTACGAAAGATGGGGTATTGGCCACCGTGACTTTGACATGGTGTCAACTGATTCCCTTACCACTCTAATCTGCCGCCGTATAGGAAGTAATTCACTTACCTACCTAGTTTGCATTTTACTGTCATTTTGTGAGCTGTTTAGCTGTTCGTCCAAGTAACTTACCTATTGTCTAAGTTGTCCATCTAAGTGAAGTCCTTTCCAACTGGGTACTTACCTACCGACCTACTTATCCAGGGAGGGGCGAATCCATGAATTTGCATGGAGCACTCGTCTGGAGGATCGCTACTGCCTTGGGTCTCCGCTGTATTTATTTCAGATCCGGATGCGAAGTTTTTGGAGTCCCGACGGGGAGATTGGGAGCCAGAAAGCGGTTTTTGGACACCAGGCTTCCAGGATTTAAAAGCATAAATCCTACCATGCCGAGGAGGAAGTATCCTCCACCGGGAACATGACGTCCCCACTGCCTCCCCCTGGGAAAGCTAATTTCCGAAACGTTTGACGCTAGGCCTATGAACTGTGCATCTCCCTCCCCCGGCTACCGAATCGAGGCATTTGTTCGATGCCTTTTTTCCGTTGCGCTGTTCTTCATCTGCTGATTTGTTTAAGGCCCCAACGCATTTTTGCTATGGTCCCGGAATTATTCTAAGACTCTGGAACTCATAAACGTTTTGTTGCATTTTGTGGACCCACGGTATTTTTTGGGTGCTGGCGCGTTTTCCAAGCCCCCAATGTGTATTTAGTGCTCGGCACACTGCACATTCCCGTTAAAGAACCACCGGACCGAAATATGGGTTTCCAGGTTTTGCGGGGAGGGGCCCGGAAATATGCCCTCCAGTGGCAGATCCAAGATTGGGGCCTGGGAAGGGCATCCACTATTTTTATTCCGTCGACTCTTGTGCTATTATCATTTCTTTTTGCTGATCAGGAGGGGAGGGGGGGGTGCTCCGAAAATGTTTTGGTTGCATTGCAGGCCACATCGTACAATAGCTGGTGTTAGCCTGTGTGGGTTTCGTGGGCTTGAGACAGTTCACTTTTTAATTCATCCGAACCGCTTGCGGATAATTAATCTTGTCGCTAAAGTGACACCAGTTGCGAAGCGAGAACTTAATCGAGGGGTGGACATCCAAAGTCTCGATGCCACTGAACTTTAGTGCCCCTTCTCTCGCTGAGAGAACTACATTGAATCCAAATATCATCTCATCTCAATTCATCACTCTCATCCAAAGCTTCGTTCGCCCCTTCAAATTGTACCATAACCTTCCCCTGAAACTGATGGTCAACGACCGGAAGCGACATCGTCGCGGAGCCCTCCACCGGCCTAGAGGTCCTCCACGTTGGTCCGGACCGGGGCCCTCAGCGTCTGCCCATGATAACTCTTCGTCGACTCGGGGCCCTCATTGGTTCGAGACCATCTCCACCAACCCGGGACCCTTTTCGTCGGCCCAGGTGACCCTCACGCCACCTCAGGGGCCCTTCAATTCCCGGCACTGGGGTTCTCTCCGGGCGTCCGAATGGTCCCCGGAGAGACAAATGTATTGTGCTATTCACGGTCTATGTTAAAACACGTGTTCAACGGCCCCCCTGGGTCCTTTTTGGGCCAAGGGGGCCCATGACCCCATGTATCCGCCACTGTCTTGGGCAGATTCTGGTCACGACTTTCATTGCCTGCCATGCCCACATGTAGCAAGCGAAAAATCCATACTGCGTACGTTGGCGTGCGCTGAGTGGAGGTTCCTTGAACTAATCAGCGCGTCGTGTGTACGAAAGCGGGACAACTCGAGATCTAGACTGATGCATTAGCTAGTCTTTAGAAAACCTCTCATCTTTCAGTGAGTCTTTACCCACGCCCTTTCCCTATCTAAAAAAATGCTCCCTCCGCCTCTCCGTGGCTAGTGGCCCTCACGGCCCGACTGTTCTGCGCCGCCTCCGTTCGTGTCTTTAACCTCATTTACTCGTTTCTCTTAAATCGCATACAACAGCTTCGGCAGCCATGAAGTGTTGCTGGCCTTCCTATCCTCACCATAGCGATCCCGTAGACCATTACTTACCAAGAGGAGGACGACCCCCTCTTCCCATTGGCGGCAAAACGCCGGCTATTTTCCCCGTTTGTTGTTCAGACGGTATCGTTGCCGGCCGGCGTCCGTCTGCAGGTAGGCGAGACGCCGGCTATTTCCCCGCGTGCTGTTTAGACGGTATCGATGTTGTCCGACCTCGGCAGGCTGATTGATCAGCGTAACAGTGGCAGTCGGGCGGGCCGGCTGGTCTGTTACACGAGTCTCCCGGGAGACGGGTAAACAGGGTGGGTGGGCGGTCGGACCGCTCGGGCCCACACCGGCCCAGTGACGTGGTCGGCACTGTCCGCCCGCTCAGGCCGCACCGGCCAGGCGGCTCATCATGACACGGTAGGTGGTCGGCGGTCGGCTCGGCTCGGCCGGTCGCCGGCGAGCCGCCTTCAGGCGGATGAACGGCCCGAGGTCCAGGGTCACTGCGGGAGCTGTGAATACTGTCCGGCCCAAAAATCAGCTCATATTTGGTGTGTTATGTTATTTAGCGAAATTGTGCTACGGGAGAGGATAAATCAAGCCTATCAAGACAAGTGTGACCAGAATGAGCATTTACATGCAAGTGGTGAAAAATGTGCACTTCCTGGCATGCTACGAAGTAGTGGGAGGGAGAAAAACCAAGGGTTTTAAAATTTTTGCAAGGAGATGTTGCAGAAAACTGCTAGTGTAGTTTATATTTACTTCGATGCTTCTGCGGTTTCCAATGACCATTGGGTGGTTCCATTAGCATACTGATTATATGCTCACTTCAATATAATCGTCGAGGGTGGGTCAGACTATCCAAAGACAAGTTACGCGGCTATTTTTATTAACTACCTTGGAAGACAGCAACTTATCATCACGCACTCACTGGCGGATCTAGGGGAGGGGCACGGGGTTATGCCCACCAAAAGGCCGATTGTTTTCTTCTTCAGAAGTTCTGCACTAAATTGGCATGTTCTCGAAATCTAAGAACATTTTATGGGACAAATAATGTCCCAAACAGACCTACCGAATGTTAGCTGTTCAAATCTGAAGATGTGTTCGAAATCGGGAAATCGGGAATTGGGCCCCCAAACCGGCAGAAAACCAACCTTCTGGATCTGTTATTGCACGAGCCACGCGCAAGTAATTTTAGGCCATCAAACAACAATTTAGTGCAGAGTACACATGATACTGAACATCACTTCATCTTCATCCACGTAGTGTAACAAACCTAAAGCTGCAAATTATATCCGAAGGGAAATAATTAAATCACCCTACCACAGTGGCGTAGCCAGGATTTGGTCGAGGGGGGGGGGGCGAACATCTGAAGATTGCCCCCTACAACGTAGAAAAAGATTACACCCCTGTGCTGCTATTTCAGATGTTAAATTCCAGCACCGCAGGGCTGCTTGAATTAAGCAACTTTCTGGAGTTGGCATCGCATCGCAAAATTCCCGGTGCATCCCACAACACATTAAAAGTGTGTACAACTGCCATCGTATGGAAGCGCAGCACCCTTCTCCATTCGTCTTGGTAAACACGCACACTTTTTTCTGAAACCTTCGGTAGGTGTACACGCTTCATGCTAGCGCTACCCGTTTTCCAGTAGATGTTTCAAAAACAAAACTGGTTGGTGTACCCATTTCAATAATGGGGAGTGTTAGAATTCCGCATTTCGTTCGAATTACACTTTATTTCCTTCGCGCGAGGTAGTTCGAGCTTCAATTGATTCAGCTGAACGCATTTTGACATAATAGGGGCTCGGACGCGACTGGACCTCTGCCGAACCTTCCTGCAAAGCCATCTTGAATTAGTCTTGTGCGGTTGCGCTGTTGCAGGTCTCTGGTCTGTACGCACCTACTAATCGGTGTAAGGTACCTCGCGGAACCTCCATGCGCTTGGTAGCCAATGAACAGCGGTGTTGTGGTACATCCGGCGGGGCACAGGAAATATCTATAGAGAGTACATGTACCGGGAGTTGTTATGCGTGCTGAATATTTGGCGCGACGGTGTCGGTGTATGCTGCAGAAAGTGCAGGTGGAGTAAGGAAGTAATAACCGGTCGGTGTTGTGCAGTATGTGTCTGGTTTTCTACGGCATGAGTCACACGTTATGTAGTATGCGTGCTTCTTATCGTGTGGTATGTTTTTGGAATTGGATGATGTATGCTGTTGCTGTACGATGGGTGTCTGGTGTTCGTTTGTAATGTGTTTGGTGTTGTGTGGTTTGTGACTAGCACACAGTTTTCCTTTGGGGTTGTGTGTTTTATGTCTAATACATAGCGGTTTTTGGCGGCATCAGCATATTGTCCTCGGCGTACTTCTCGCGTGGTATGATATTGTGCGGTAGCATGGTCGTATGGCGAGCAAGTGGTTCGGCATTTTAATTGCTTAGAGTTGGGGGAGGTAATTGTGTAGCGTAATCGTATATCTTGCAGTGTGAATGCTCGTTTTGGAAATTACCTAATTATTTATAATACAAAGTATCGGCATGGACATACACTGTAGTGGAGCAGGTTATAGCACAGCATCTTCCACAACAGTGTTCAGTGTGAAACAACTGAACGTACGATCATTGGTTGTGAGCCATTACGGAGGTTTCAATAGGTACTGAACACGCGATTCGTCATCATAAGTACATCTAAGTAGTGTTTCTTCAGAGTTGTTGCGTTAAAAGCACCAGCAAATCACTTTTTACGGCCCTGTGCTTACATGATAAACATGTTGTGTGTGGTTCATGTCCTTTTTCTCAGCTTTATCAGTCTATATTTAATGACTGCACTACCGAAGTTGTCTTGATTTTACATGTTCAACTGATCAGTATGTCATAGCAGTGTAGTGGTGAACAGCATGCTGTTCACCACTGCGCTGCTATGCACACTAATCAGCACCGTTGCAATGGTAGCAATGGCTCTGTGTACCTGTGTACCTTGCGTGTCGTCTCCCCGTTTCTTTGGATATGTGTGGCGGGTTTCGGGTGCGTCATCATTCATGTGATTGTATTCTGGTTCCACTGTGTGTAATACATACTCCTTGAACTGTGACGTTTTTATGGAACAGTTGTACTCGTGGTAGATTCCGATTTTATTTCTGCATGAGTGCAGAAGTGCTCACGTTCGCCTCCTCTCGCTTTCAAAATGTGATCCAGAGCTGTTTTTTATCATGCAAGTTACTAGAGTTATTATCTAGCTGTGTTTTCCAACTCCAGAGTGGCGTGCATCCCTGCTCGAGGTCAAGGAGGCGGTGCCACGTCACCGTATTTGCCACCACATGGGATTGAGCATTTAGTGGGTTCGCATAACACCCGACTCGCGTGTGCATTTGGCGGGTGTTCCCTGAACCATCAAGTTCAGGCAACACCTTCTTTCCTACACCCATATAATGGTTCATTTTGGAACAACGCTCTCTTTGGGTGTAAAAGGTTGCCCTAAAATGGATGTGGCATAACCATGTAATGGGTGTTACGTAGCACCCTATTGGGTGTAACACGAGTTGAATGTTGGCCCGGAAAGAGTGTAGCGTGAACCGACATAACTAACTAGACGCTTGACTGGGGCGTAAGCTAACACACCATAGACGGCTCATTTTGGAACATTTCGTTGCACTTATTTTCGGTGTAATTTGTTTCCTCCGTGTGGTAGTACACTCGTCCACACGAACACGAAAAGCACGCTTCAATGACAATATATTTCCACGAAGTGCAGAAATCAAGAACCAAAGTATGACTGGCAGCACGCTCTGTCCACCAACATACAAAACGTGCGGCTCGACTGGGTTGAACTGGTCACTCGCACAAAACAGCGACACATCCTGTTCAAAATTGGCCGTCGAAATCGGGCTCACTTGGTCCGCTTGTCCGATGCTGGCTAAACTAAGCTAAAGAAGCAAGGTGAGTAATTACACTGGGTTACACAATATTTTTTTTTGTAAGTTGTCTATGTTTTTTTCAACTGATTTAGGACAATTTTGCACCGATGAATCCGAAAATGACATCCGTTTCTCTCGATCAGGTCAGGTTTTTGTGCTAAGTTGATTTTAAAAAATCCGATCTTCTGACTAAATCGATTACATTTTTGTGACATTATCGGTTGATTTTTGTTAATATTTCTCATCCGAAATAGGTTTTAGGAGAACAAAAATTGTTTTCTAACACAATTTATTAATTAAATGTTACAAACATCGATTACTGTAAGTTGAATAGTAGACATTGATAAAGGTAAGTACATGTAAATTGCATGTTACGTCATCATTGTCCAAAATTCAGGGCTTGAAGTTCCGTTTATTCGAACCCATAGAATGCTCAGCGGCAGGGATGTCTCTCTTCAGAGTCCAACAGTAATCAGCCATCATGACCAGCGTCCCTGATACCTGGTCTCCATCTCTTTCATGTCCTGATGGAACCTCTCCCCCTGCTCGTCGCTCATTGATCCCAGATTCTCAGGAAACCGATCCATATGTGAGAATAAGTAATGCATTTTGATGCTCATGTTGCATCCGAGGTTTCTGAAAGCAGTCAGCATATTGGTGACAAGTTCTGCATAGTTCCTGGACTTGTTGTTGCCAAGAAAGTTCTTCACGACCAGAACAAAAGCCTTCCACGCTTCCAGTTCCACTTCGTTCATTGAGTTTTCAAACTCTGGATCTCTGATGAGCTGACGGATTTTAGGACCGTCAAAGATACCAGCTTTCAACTTCTCCATGGTCAATCCTGGAAAAGCCTGGCACAAGTAAGTGAAGCAGCCATCATCCTTGTCCAGAGCTTTGGTGAACTGCTTGATCAAGCCGAGCTTGATGTGCAGCGGTGGGAAGAGTATCCTGTCTCTGTCCACCAGAGGGTTGTTGATGACGTTCCTTGCTCTGCAAGACACCAATTCCTCCCTCACAGGTCAGTCCTTCTTCGTGTAATGCTGAGCAGTGTCCCTACTATCCCACATGCACAGAAAGCATGGGTACTTGGTGAACCCGGACTGTTGTCCCAACAAAAAGTTCACCATCTTCAGGTCAACACAAATAAACCACTCATGCTGATCATAACGAATTTCCTCCAGCACATACTTCACCGCTTCATACCTCTCCTTCAGTGTAGTCGAGTGAGCGAGGCGTACAGAGGCAAACTGGTTGCCGTTGTGCAGCAGAACACATTTCAGCGATCGCTTGCTGCTGTCAATGAACAGTCTCCAATCTTTGGGTTCGTACTGTGGCACTCCAAGCTTGTGCAAAAGCTGCGCAATATCTGTACAGTACACCAAGTCCTTCTCTTCAGAGAAAAAACGGAGATACTCTTGATGCCTGTTGCGGTAGAAGGTGATGCGACCACTATCAGAGAGGAGGTTTTTTCCTTCAATCTGGATGCCAACAGTTCGGCAGAGGACTTTGACAAGCTGAGATCGCGAACTAGATCATCTAGCTCCTTTTGGGAAAAAGGATGTGGAGCATCATCGTCAAGAATCACGTCTTCTTCTTCATCTTCTTGAACACTGGAGGAATCTTCGTCACTAATGTCAGGAAGTTCTCCAAAGACAGGTACTGGAATTTCATCACAATGAGCTACAGGACGACGTGCTGATTGAAGATGAGGATACTTGAGGCTGCTCCGGTTCTTTCTGTTGATCCCAGTCACATCAATAGCGCAGAAGTAGCAGTCAGTGCCATGGTTTGTCGGCTCCCTCCAAACCATGGGAATTCCAAACTTCAGACAACTCTTCTTGCCCTTGGTCCACTGACGCAGATACTCGGTGCATGTCTTGCATACCGTGTGTGGCGCCCAAGCTTTATCCTGGTCACCAAGTTTAATACCAAAATATGCATGGTAAGCACCAGGGGCGCAACCAGCATTTCAGTTCGGGGGGGGGGGTTTGAGAGCGGGCCCCTCCAGCGGCCCCTCATGTTTTAAAAGTCTGCGGAAAACATGCTTAGCACGCTTTTTATGTAAAACTTGTAAAATAATGAATTATAAATGAATGAATGAATGAATGAATGAATATGAATGAATGACTATAAATGAATGAATATGAATGAATTAATATAAATGACTGAATATGGCCCCAATATTTTGGTGTGGTGCTACCGGTAAGCACGCTTTATGAAACTGTAAAATAATGAATATAAATGAATGAATGAAATTAATGAATGAAATGAATGAATGAAATGAATGAATGGATATGAATGAATGGATATGAATGAATGAATGTAAATGAATGAATGTGAATGAATGAATATGAATGAATGAATATGAATGAATGAATATGAATGAATGAATATGAATGAATGAATATGAATGAATGAATATGAATGAATGAATATGAATGAATGAATATGAATGAATGAATATGAATGAATGAATATGAATGAATGAATATGAATGAATATGAATGAATGAATATGAATGAATTATGAATGAATATGAATGAATATGAATGAATATGAATGATGAATGAATGAATATGAATGAATGAATATGAATGAATGAATATGAATGAATGAATGAATATGAATGAATGAATATGCATGAATGAATATGAATGAATATATGAATGAATGCATATGAATGAATGATATGAATGAATGCATATGAATGAATGCATATGAATGAATGAATATGAATGAATGAATATGAATGAATGAATATGAATGAATGATTATGGATGAATGAAAATGAATGAATGAATATATATGAATGAATATGAATGAATGCATACGAATGAATGGATGAATATGAATGACTGGATGACTATGAATGAATGGATGAATATGAATGAATTAATATGAATGAAAGGAATGAATATGAATGGAATGAATGAATATGAATGAATATGAATGAATATGAATAAAATGAATGAATATTAATGAAATGAATAAAATGAATGAATATGAATGAAATGAATGAATATGAATGAAATGAATGAATATGAACGAAATGAATGAATATGAATTAAATGAATTAATGAATGAATGAATTAAATGAATATGAATATGAATGAATAAAATAATGAAACTGTAAAATAAAAATACCAATTAGTCATAAATTGGCGCATGTGAACTCTTCAGAGTTCGTTATTTCAAGAAATAAAAAAGAATTTCGCATCACATAAAGCGAAAATTTTACATGTGAACAAAAACGTAAGAAACAACATGTCGCAATAGCTCAAAAAGTTGACCTGATTGCGCAAAACCAATGTGATTTTTGGATTCAGCACATCAAAATTGTCCTAAATCAGCTAAAAAAAACCTTAGACAATACATTTGGTGTTGACCAGTGTTATCAAAGAAACTGCAGATTTTGTCAACTATTGCTGTGAGGAGAACTTGAGCAGCATACAACCCTTTATGCGTGGCAGGATCTACAATGCTACCATATTGGCTTCCAAACTAATTAAAAAAATCCTTTAAAATTGTGAGATTCTTTCATCCGGAACGCTATTTTTAGCTTGGCAAAGGTAACTGCATTTTATTTTAAGTTACTTCTGTTGGTTGGTTGGTTGGTTGGTTGGGGGGGGGGATACCATACCCCCCTTAAGCGCTTCGGTGGGGGAGGTGGCATGGCCGGAATGGCCCCCACTTAGATCCGCCAGTGACCATAGGCGTGATGTTAAACTTCACGACGTTTGAGGGAGGCGTGTTTCCCGTTCCACGCGGTGGCGCCGAACTTGATGTAAGGTATTTATCGTGGCGTGCCCACTGCCCATTACAGCCTATGGCACTGGAGGTACATAGATGCGCTCTTGTGAACTATTACACGCATTCAAGCGTGTTCGGATGTGCATGTTGTCTTGAATTCGCGGTTATCTGTCTCGTATTGTTTCAGAACAATGATGGCGTGGACTGCTTTTGTGTTCACCATCTGCCTCCGGAGCTTGATTTCAGCAGGTGAGGCAGTTCAGTCAACAGTTTGATGTGGTATTCAAGCGATATAAATTAGTTAGCACTCTGTCGAAGAACATTACATATGCATCAATATTATACGACGAGCTTTCCTCGTTAAACAGAAAATACATTCAAAAGAGCCACGTTACACTTGGTGCATATTCTGGTGCAACCCTCCTCGTACCCCCAACCCCCGAAGCAAACAAAAAACGATTAGAAGTCTAGAGAACTGCTGGTCCAATTTTAATGCGGAAATGTCCTTCGATTCGTCTCGACATGATCGACATTACTGAATGAAAAACGCAAACTTTTGGAACAGAAGGGCTAGGTGACAAAACTAAAAGAATATTCGGATATATTTGATCCGTCACTGTGCATGTTTACCAGCCGATGTTCGTGCAACAAACGTGGTTCAGTTTATAACGTAAAGCTCCTTCAGATATCCGTGGTTTGCATCGAAAATGAAGAATTTGTAGGCTGTTCTAATTAGGGCAAAAGAGATAATTTATTCGAGAAACAAGTGCATGGCATTGCTTAACTTCTTGGTGACATATGTAACAAAAACATTTCAAGCACTTATGTAGATTTGAAAACTCCATTGTGGTGGAGAATTTGCTGTCGCCACGGAATAGGGCAAAACTAAGCTAAAATACTCTTACTGGTGATATCGACCAAGTATCAGAAGTGGCGGATGTGTGGTGTTCAGACTAGAAGACGATGTGCTGGGAGCATCAGTGCACGTTAGGGCAGCAACAGCTCGGGTGGACTCCATCCCATCATGACGGTGGCGATTCATGGGCTTAATTAAGTGAGTTATTAGTGGACAAGTAGAAAATGGATCATGGGTGTCTTGCATGCATTCTGCTTGTAAGTTTAAGGTCATGCGGAGCGTCAGTGGTGGACCTAGGATTTGCGCTGGGGGGGGGGGGGGGATGACCAATTTAGGGGCCCACCTACACCCATTTTTAAAAAGTCGCCGGATTTTGACCACTATTTTTTCTTCAAAGTGGCTCATTTACATTTTCTTTGATACAATCGCTAGTAACTAACTTAATTGTCCTGTGGAGGTGGCACCATCTGCCACCATCGTGTCTGAATCACCGGATTTCAACCCCAACTCCCCCCCCATCCTGTTGGAATCTCTTGATAAGTCACCTCACACTTTTGAACTTACATATGTACAAATCACTAAAAAATGTAAAATTTTCCGATTTCAGGCATTTCAGTTAATGACGCCCGGTCGCCAAAACACCAAAGTTCGAGCACGTGTACATTTACCTGCGCATTTGGCGCATTCGCCAGACATCGTGGGATTCTCCGGTTTCTGCTAGGCCTCTTACGTTTTGCTAATTGCTGCCACATGATAGTCTTGTGCCATATTTGACGTGTGGAATGCTTCGCATGGGGGTTCGCTGGGAAAATTCGATTAATTCAATTCGAAGACTAGTCCTCTTCTTCCTACATTTGCTGGTGGTTAAGAAATCTGAAGACCCGCTGAACTTTGATGCACGCCATCTCTTTGATTAAATATGCTCCCAGATTGGCTACCGAACCAATGCTAGGTGTTCTATTTTTGGACTCGTTGGGATTTTCTTCGTCTATGGATGTGCAATAGGGCTTCGGCCAAATTTTGCTAGGGGCCCGGCACATTTTTGAGACCCCGGCTCTTATTCTGAGTTTTGTTGCTTTTTGTGTGCTGACGATATTTTTTAGGGTATCGGCGCATTTTCGAGGACCCCGATGTATTTATTTAGTGCCCTGTCTTGTTGTCTCTTCTTTAGGACCATGGCGCTTTTTGAGTTCCTCAGCCTGTTTTTGAGGCCCCATGCGGTCTCATGGCTCCGGTGTGCTTTGAGGGCGTCTGTTGCGTTGTTTTTAGAGCTCCCGATGTGTTTATTTAGGGCCTGTCGCTTTTTGCGAAACTCGGTACGCTTTGTAGGGCCCAGTGCATTTTGACCTCCCGTTGTGCTCTTATGGTCCCGCTGTGTTTAATTGGGGCTCCTGACGCACAATTGTGGAACCTCAACACGATTTTGGGAGCTCTGGTATAATTTCTCGGGGTCCCGGTGCGACTTTTCTGGCCCAGGCAGGTGGTTCCGGGGACCCGACGTCAGTTTTCTGTGCCCAATGCAATTTTTGGTGACCCTGATTTTCTGAAGGCTGAGTCCCGGCCTGGATTGCTTTTTAGAGCACATGGCTCCATATTTTTGGGTCTCGCCGATATTTTTCCAGCTCCGGTACATTTTCTTGGGGGGCCATACACGATTTTTGAAGGCATCTGGTGGTATGTTTGGGACTCCGGAGCGATTTTCCTGGCTCAGACATGTACTTTTCGGAATCCTCCTTATTCTGGAGAGCTCCGACTTGATTTTTGTCGGGGCCGGATCGGAATTTTTTGGGGGGCACGCTTCGCAAATTTGGGGCCATCAACGTCAATTTGTGGGAGCCCGAGGGTAATTTTTGATAACCCGACCCGAATTTTTGGGACTATCGACGGGGATTTTTGATCTCGAGCACGATATTTGGTGGCTCGGCGCGAGTTCGCGTGGCGCGTTGCGCTTTGTTGGGCCCCAGTGCGACTTTGGCGTGCCCCGGCGCAAGGTTTTTGCTGCCTGTAGTATTCATTTAGAGTGTATAGATCTATGTGAATTCTGGGGGCACCGACGCGAATTTATGGGGCCCCCAACTCGATTTTTTGAGACCCAGGCGCGATTCTTGGGAGCCCTCCCATGCAGGAGGGGGGGGGGCATTTTCTTCTTTGCTACGCCACTGCGGCTGCTCAACGAGTTTTTTTTCGCCGATGTCACCCTTCAGAGTGGGAAGGCCCTTCGGATAATTTTCTTTCGGGACCTGTTATTAATTTTCCGGTGTTCGGGTCGATTCGATTGAGGCCCTTTGTGATTTTTGGGGGTGGAGTTCTATTTTTTCGTAAGATCCCTATGCGATACTTTTGGGTCCCGGCACGACTTTTCGGGCTCCCAGTGCATTTTTTTGGGTGCCCCAACACGTTTCTTTTCCGGGACCCGGCGCATTTTTTTTTGCTCTTTGACGCATTTTTTTGTGGTCGCAGAGTGACCATTTCAGATAGGAATTGATTTTTAGGAAGCCAGTTGCGACGTGTGGGGCTCCGATGCGACTTTTTTTTGACCACCAGTGTGATTTTCAAGGGCATCGGCGCGAAATCTTTGGGTCTAAGTACAATTTTCTGGGCCTCATCGTAATTTGTTATGATCCCTATCGCGAGTTTTAGTGGCCTCGACACATTTTTGAGGGCCCAACACGTTTTGGGGGCTTTTGGAGCGATTGTTGGGACTCCAGAGTGATTTTCGGTGTCCGGACTGGCTTTTTTTTCGTTTCCACGGCTTCATTTGTTTTCGGTGGTCCCGATGAGACTTGGCCTGGTGCGACCCGTCGAGCCCCTAGCGTGATTTTCAGGGCCCGGGCGCGACTTGTTGGCATCTCCAAGCTCAGCGTGATTTTCAGAGACCCGATTCAATCTTGAGGCCCCCGTCGTGACTTTCATGAACCCCGACCCGATCTTTTCGGCTCCCGCGTGATTTTCAGGGACCCTAGTCTGACGTTTTGGGAGCCACAGCGCGATTTGCAAGAACTCCGGCCTGATCTTTTTGGACCCCAGCGTGATTTTCAGGGATCTAGCCCTTCTTTTTGGGGCCATCGTGACCTTCAAGGACCACGGCACGACTTTTTTGGGTCCCCAGCGTGATTTTCAGGGGTCCAGGCGCGAACTTTTAAGGCCCCCTGCTTTGTTTCCAGGGGCCCTGGTCCGACTTTTTGGGGCCCAGCGTGATTTTTGAGGGCCCGGTGCGACTTTTCTGGGTCCCGGTGCGATTTTTTTCGGGCCCCAGCAGTATTTTCAGGGGCCTCGGTCCCACTTTTTGAACCCCCAGCGTCATTTTTAGGGGCCCGGAACGATTTTCGGGTCCCCAATATGATTTTCACGGGCCTTGATGCGATTTTTGGGGCCCCAGTGTCATTTTCAGGGCTTCTTGAGCGACATTTTGGGGCCTCAATATTTTAGGGGCCCCGGTGATTATGGGGGCCCCAGCGTGATTTTTAGGGAGCATGGCGCCAGTTTTTCCAAACCCCAGCTCGATTCATGGGGCCCACAACCTCTGATGGGGAGGGAAAATTTCCCCAATGCCCCCCCACCCTCGGCACGCCAGGAGTATTCACTGATATTTGCTTCAGTGAAAAAAATTAACCATTTTGCATGGAAAATCACAGTTAATGAAAGTTTTAGGTTTTCATCCTTGGTGATGACTTTCATCTTTTCATAAACATATTACAAACACAGATGGTCATTGTTGTGATGGAAATAAAGTGCATGTTTGCAATGTTTTCATCCTTGTCTTTTGTTTTTCTAGCAGGTATCAATAGTCTCACTCTCAGGTGAATATAGAATGAGCTTTGAGACAAATGCATATCATCACAAAACCTAAGGGACCTGTAGTGAAGATGTTCCTGGCAGGCTGAAAATTATTGTACAATGAACTAGATGTGTCTATCTTCATGAAGCTAGGCATGAAGTTCACAGTGTATCCTCACAATCAGAGGATTATATAGCATGATGAACATAAGTGCAGCAATCTATGAATATGCATGAATCCATGAAATACACACTCATACGATGCGTCTTAAAAAAAAAACATGTGAAGCTGTAGCATAGCCAGAAATTCGGCCGAGCTGACACACTTAAGGGCTGTATCATGACATTGGCCAAACCCAAGTAATTGTCAGCTAATGCAGGGGGGATTTGGAGCAAGCGGGTGGGGGCATCACCAGCCTAGATAGCCTGATTTGAACTAAAATTATCCTTTATTCATGCTCTTCAGAAAAACAGGGAACATTTTATGTGAATAAAAAGTATTGTTTTAAACTAGAGCTTGCACCTAAACCATACAAATCAGGCATTTTTCGTCAGCGATTTATTAAATCTTACACAACCCAAGCTGACTGACAACGGGCTGGCTGGATCCACCCATGAGCTGAACCCTTAACAGCGTTAAATCTCATGACTGAGTAGTATCTCAGCACTGATTACAGACAAAGAATGCAGGTATACAAATCTACATTAATAAATACAGAAATTCCCAAACCTCGATCCTATTCGGCGACTTACGAGGGCTCAGCTTTGTTTTTCGAAGTCTTGTGTGCGTCATAATTGTAGGCATGTATTTTGAAGAAAAATATAATTGATAAAATGTTCCGATATTAATATATGATTCTCTTCAGATGTAAACAGAGAAATAAAGTTAGAATTGTTTCTTCATTTATCTTAACCTTACACTAATAAATTTCACAAATACTGCAAATATTAGCAAACCTTGATTATCAAGAACATGGGATGAAAAATTTCATCCTTAGGCTGGCACATTCTAGGAGGATGAAAAACACATGAAAATACAGGTGAATTTGTGGATGAATACTGGCGAGCATGATGGATAAATCAAAGATCAAAGCAAATATTTGAACGTCTCATCATTTTCTACACATTATAAAAGGACAATAACGCTCTGCCGCGCGCGGTACAAGGAATTATTCATATGTTCATCTGTGGGCTTTTTCGGCCAGTCTGAAGGATGAAAAATCCAGGTAAACGCGGGGCTTGATTTACGGAAGTGCTACGAATAAATCGCACAACAACTGGGATTTTCCAACTCTCCGTTCATTTTAGTGCGTGAAAATTAGTACAAAAACACTTCCGAAGGTCTTCCTTACGTGCCATATTTTTTACAACGCAAGAGCTCCTGACGTGTGGATGCTTGGCAAGTAAGCTGCAAATGGAGACCAGTTCCTTGGTGATATGGCAAGGGAATACTATAAGTGGACACAAATCTAACTATTTCAAGTTCATTTTCTGATTTGAGCACCCAAAATACTCGACATGTGCACATTTAAGTGAAAATTATGGTGTTTTTCAATCGCCATTTGTCCATAGCTCACTGGCTTTTTCCTTCGTCACAGGTAACAACCTGAATGCCATAATTCTCCCCTGTAGTGGAAATATTTGATCCTAGTTTTTTTCATGGCATTCTTTATATTGTTCCAAGTCCTTTCCAGTATAATAGCCTCCCAGCCGTGCAGGTTAAATAGACAAAAATGAATTGCGAAGTGTGCATTGTGTCCTGTGGCACTATAATTTGTCACGAAAGCGCAAAACATCGCTGCGCTGAATTTTGTTTACATTCCATTGTTTTCATAGCCTTGCATTTGGCATATAAGTGCATACAGTGCAGCGTAAGTTCTATGTGTACTGCCTTGAGCGTTGTTAACCTTAAACCACCTCATCCTACATTGCACAGATGTGTGGTACAATGTAGATGATGAATATCTCAATCTAGATTGGTGATATATTAGTGGCATATCTGCGTGTGCTGTTCGAAGGAAAGCATATGATCGAGGTAGGACGAGTGGATTCTAAGGTTGTTCTGCTTTGTTGGGAGGGGGCAGATTCAGAGCTGAATGAGGCTGAAATAGATATTGTAGGGGAGAGACAGTATTGGATCTAAGGAGGCCGAATGGGCCGCCCCCCATGCCCAAAGGGGAACGCCACCTCATCTGCTAGAATGCTACCCCTCTAGCCTCCTTTCCATCCCCTACTGTTGAAGTGCCATCCATCCGGGAGGTCGGAGGCACCCCCCCCCCCCCCCCCCCTCTGGTCCGTGCTTCCTAGGAAGGCAAGTTAGTGCCACCCCCAGCACATCTTTAGCTTCCACCAGCCCCACAGCTTAAATTCCTGTATCCGACCCTATTTGGGATTGAATTATGTGATGCTGAATATTCCTACAGGGGAGGAGCCGTAAAATGTTGCAAGGTGTGGACAGGGCAGGAATTATGGATCCAGCACCCAATTATATTGGCATGAGGACAAGTTTAAAAGAAACTATGAATTTACAAAAGAAGTAGCTAAAGAAGCATGAAAGATAATGAAACTATGAGCCACGGGGGCCAATGGCATAAGAACAGGGCAGGTCCCCCCCTCCAGCTTTGAAGCTGGTGGGCATTACCTGCCATCTTTTCATGGTCTGAGCACCCAGATCTCTCTCCCCCCCCCAGTAGTAAACATTTCAGTCTCATAGCACATCCTGCCGCCTCACCCCCCCCACATAACAAAATGTTCCTTATGTCCCTGACAGGGGCCATCTTGGTTACACTTTGTGGACACTAAGAACTAGTTGTCCACAACATTTGTCGATTAGTTATCCATGAAATAATGAAAGGAAATTCTTTTCTCCTTTTAATACCAGTCTATGCTATTTTTATAGACTGCTATGCATACTGACAATGCCAATTGTGCGTGATAGCTGGTTCCAATGTTAACTACCCTGCTGGTAAAGAAAGACTGTCTTGTCTTTATACTGATATGGTTAACTTTGATTTTGAATTGATGGTCTCTAATAACTAATTGTATAATTTGTATTATCCTAGAGATGGATCTGTTGCTGACCATGAATAAATTTAAATACCTTGATGAGACCTCCCCTTATTTTTCTGTATCTAAGTGTACACACATTCATATCTTTTTTAATCTTGTCTCATATGGTAGGTTGCTCAAATTACCAATTCTCGTTTGCACTCTCTCTAAATATTACCAACTTTTTCCATAGCTATAGGGGATCAAGCTCCATTATTTAAAATGTGCCCTGAAATTTTGTTATTGCTTCTTTTGTATGTTGTCCATAATTTGTGGACACAATATGATGTACACAATTTTGTATTCACAATAACACCTAAGTCCTTCTGTTGAGTCACAGCTAGTACTTGGCTACCCATCAAGTATGGATTCCTGATATGATGTCTACCTACATGCATTATTCGACACTTATCAAAGCTAAATTTAATTTGGCACTTTTTATACCTTTTCAATACTATTTACGAATATTGTGACCAATAGTGGTTCCAGTACTGACCATTGCAGTACTTCACTAAGAGCATCTTGTCATGAAATCTTCATGCCACCTAGCACCGGGGACGAGTGGTCTAGGGGTAAGATGCTCGTCTCACAATCAAAAGATTGTGGGTTCGAATCTCACCTGTCGCTACTCTTCGCCCGCGACCAATCGGCGTGAGAGATTGGCGACGCTATATGACTCGACGGTCGCCGTGTCGTAAAACCAATAACCACAACCACCACCGCCACCTAGCACCACTATCTACTGTCCATCTGAAAGCCATAGCTCAAACTGATTTTCATATCAGGATTAAATCAATATGATGTCTTATCACACTTGTCTGTAGCAAAATCCAAAAAGTTCAAGATATTTGTCAGCGAGATCAACCTTTTCTAAACACATGCTGGGTGTCTCGAATCAATATGTTCCCTTCCAGAAAACAACCATTATATCCGTAATAATTGGTTTAAGCAGCGTATATCCTAAGGATGTTGGTCCTGCATTTACATAACTTCATTCAAAATGGTGTGGTCCCCGCATTGTCCCGACTAGATGCTACCTCAATCACGCCGTGATCTAGTAGAGAACGCGGCGCCTTGCCCGCGGTATTAACTGCAAAACAATTGTCGCACCTCTACCACTGACCCACACTAATCTGTATCCGTTCTTTGACAGTAACGCCGCTGCTGCCTCAATCCTGTGTGCCGGGATCCTGCTATCCTGGTTTGGTCTGGCCGCATCGTCCGTCCATCACCTACGTCAGACCTTCCTGCCATCCTTCTGAGGTTGGTTTTTTTCACCTACATCCTGTCCTGTGTTCTTACGTCGTTGACTTGCTGCTTGGATCCGTGGGTATCAGGCATGGTGAAAATTAAATCTGATGAAGCTGTCGTATGCTATATATGTCTTAGAAATATCAGAAAAAGTAATGCTAAGCGACATGCGCAGAACGTGCACAGAGTGGGGGAAAAAAACTTCAGGACTTTAGCAAGGCATGTGAGAGAGAGACAATGCGATGGAAGAGGCGGGATCGAGATGTCCGTCCAGACCCGATCGGATGTAGCACTGCTGTGGGGACGTCTGGAGACGATGCCACGCCAACTGCACCAGCAGCAACCACTGACTGTGCCTCCCTCGACTCTGACAGTGATGTAGACGATCCCAGCCCAGCTGCTGTCGAGCCGGAAATGAATGACGAGCCCAACAGTGACCTCATGGACGAGACGAGACCGACAAGGACAGCGGTCATGGACACAGACGATGCGATTATAGCGATTATATTACTCAGACTTGAACGGTTATGGTTGTTGATGCAATAAAACTCATATTTTATGTTCTGAGTGTGTACTATATCATTGGCGTTGAAAGAACGTGGAACAATGGACAAAGACAAGAGAAGCTGTTGCTTCAGTTCAACGAATCCAAGTCGCGTTGGGATGTGGAAAATAATTATCTCCGTGAGATAGTACGATTTTGGTTTCGCTGTTGACTGGTATTCGTAGAAACTATCCACATTTCCAGTCACACTCGCGATCGTATCGATTCGAAGTTCAGCCATGCACAATTAAAAGTTGTTATTGGCTTGGTTAGTGCTTCCGTTGATGGCGTCGGTGCTGACTGTTCAGATGCATCATTTCACTTTTATATTAAATGTTGATGGTGTGCTGTATTATTTATTTACAAAGCCCAGCTGTTTGATCGAGTTGCGGCATGGCCTTCACCAGAGATGATGCTCCCTTGAGACCAAATGACTAAGGACATAAACACATCACAAAAAGCAAAACAAAAGCAGTGTCAGTATTAGTAACATTGCCGTAGTTACGCTCCAGTTACAGCCGAAAAGCAGACGTAGAAATGTGCAGGCAGATGATTCGAAAGTGCTGTCAGACACCGACACTGAACTGGTGATACGGTCGTTCTGCGGGCACTGGTTCAGCATTTGAGGACGTGACAGGTCACAGGTATGATGACAGTTATCTGGATTGCATAGGTCAGCACCGCCACCCAGGGATGTAGGCTTCGTGATCAGGTCTGCATGATGAGGACTGGTCAGCGAGGCAGTGGCCAAGGTGGATGGTACCTGTAACACAATACCAACCAATCAAATACACCCACATGCAGCTCATAGCATTTGGGTGAGGCCATCATGCACATTGTACATGCAGGTTTAAGTGGCAGGTGATAGATGTAGGACATTTGTCTTCTCCAAGGGACGGAACAGTCAATTACTTCGCATTTACCTTTGTACCTTTGCACGCATCACGGTCTGCCATCATACACATTGAGGAAAACCACAGCCATCAAGCACCCGGCATGCACAGCTGAAACAAACACGTCCAAGTATAACATGCAATGTAGGTCTTTGATAGGGCGGTGCACAGGTGTCCTTCCGCCATGTGTGGCCAGATTAATGTGAAGAAGTACTGAAGAATGGAATTGCCTGTTTCATTTCAAGCACCGTGCTACATTCATGAACTCAATAAAGAAAGGAAGAAGCAAAATGAGAACCATGTGAAGGTACTGACCCCAAAAATGTGGTTCAGGAAGAGTGCATGCAACATACAATTTGTCCAAATTTGTATGATTATGTTTGCCACTCTGGCCATGTGTTTAATTTATTAGTATGATGGCGCAATCTGGGTTTTCATCACGATGCATCTATTCAGCGTTTTTCATCTTTCACTATCTCAGAGTGATTTTGTTTTTCATCCGCACAGGTATTGAAAAAGTAATTTTAAGACACTGATTTGCTTTATGCTAATATTTGGCGAGTTTGATAAACTTAGAGGATCCTTTGCTGTGCTATGCGTAACCACGGATCCACAGCAGATTAGATGCAATTTCCCCACTTGATGTGGATCAAACGATTTTTTTGGCTAAAATCTTACCTGTCTTTGTAAATCGCTCTGCCGCCACAATTGTGAGGCCATGTCAGGATATCCTGCAATGCAAGCATGATTGCATTTCTGAGTCCATTGGATGTTAAATCATCACGACATATTGCTCCCATATATTCTTTTTCTATTCAACAGCGTGCAGTTGCATCATTAAAACAAACAACGTGAATATAATATGACGAGAGTAGTCTCTAATGCGACGCTACTCCGACAGGCATGCTGGAGATTCGATGTGCCAACGTGGCGGACGGCAAAAAAGCGGTTATTGGTGCTACAGACACCATTCTGCAGGTGAGAACCGCACACCCATCAGCACTAGCGGATCCAGGGAGGGGCCATTCCGGCCATGGCCCCCCCGAAGCGCTTAAAGGGGGGGGGGGCATAGTGTCTTTTGGCCCCCCGAAACAAACAGAAGTAAACTAAATGAAAATGCAGTAACCTTTGCGAGGTTAAAAAATAACGTTCGAGTGAAAGAATGTCCAATTTTAAAGGTATTTTTGTATAATTGTTTGGAGGCTAATATGGTAGCATAGTAGATTCTGACACACATCGAGGGTTTCATGCTGCTCAAGTTCTGCTTACAGCAAGAGTTGACAACATCGGATCCACCAGTATGTACACGTGCACGAACGTTGACGTGGAACAAGACGTTGAACGTAAACGTGAACGTTTTAGTAAACAAGAACAAAATCCGGTAACTTAGAAACGGTGCAGGTAAGCTATGGCCCCTACACAGGAACTTATGTTGTCATTAATTATTATTTAAAAAAATGGGCCCCTTTGCCAAATAGTTGTCGAAATCCGGTATTTTTAACCAAAAATAGTGGGACAATGCGCACCCTCCAAATCCGTTCGACCCCTCCCCTGATGCAATTCCTAGGTACGCCACTGGGGGAGGGGGTGGGGGTGGGGGGTGAGGTGGGGGTGGGGGGGGGGGTGGGTGGGTGGGGGGGGGGGCTGACCCCGAAAACCGAAAGTTGGCCCCCCCAAACCGGTGGGCTAGATCCGCCAGTGCCCATCAGCCTACTACAGTCACATTCTGTAGCACATGCACGCCTTCCAGTTTCCAGTTCCAGTTTCTAGTTTCTCTCCCGCTGTCCACTCGCCATCTGTCTCTGCCTCTGTATCTGTCTCTGCCCCTAGCCTTCCCGGAGGTCAGAGGATCGCTATCCTTCCATGGGGGCATGTCACCAGTGCTCCCTAGTATCCGCCCCTAGAGTAGGTGCCCTCTAAAGGCATGCATATCGACGTCCCTGGTAGCTGCCTAGTATAGGTGTAGGTTTCTGAACATTATTGGGTGTGTGTGTGGGGGGGGGGGGGCGCAATGCATGAATGCAATGGGCAGCCCCAAATGGATTAGGGGGCTTACCACATAGGGTTCCATGTTAAAAGTTGAAATTATTGGGAGGGCACAGGCAACATTGGGGAGGGGAAAATGACCTCTCAAAGGGATACAAAACTACACCGCTGCTGCCCAGAACCTATGCTGATATCCAACATATCTTAATGCCAACCCAACCACAAGCATTGCTCCGACCTTAAAGCGTTAAAACACAGTACCACGATGTACCATCGTCGGCAATCGGGAAGCAAGCATTAGCATAGTTCACGTTCGTCCATAAATACTCATCATGCGATGTTTCAGCAACATAATCAGACTCGTTGAAATGTGTCACATGTAGATGCCTACACGGGAATGTTTAGTTGGTCTGAAGTAGGCTTCTCTGGAATTTTTGCATTACCCATGCCTTTTCTCGGATTTTCTCGGCCGGATACTGATGTCCCCCTACTCCACTGGGTTTAGGAACACAGCAAGGACCCATCTCTTGAAGTGCTTATTGGTATATTACGACCAAAACCATTAAAAGCTGGTATCAACAACTCTCACCACGCACTTCAAATGGTAGCGGGACTCAGTTTGCTGCCTTTCGCGTCACGCTCGCCTGGTCTGCCATCTGGTGACAGAAACTCCGTGGTGTCTCCTATTCACACTGGTACCTCAGCAAACGTGCTTGACGATCGCCGCCAACTTTCCGTATGAAAAACATTGACAACTGAAACCTTGACAACTGAAACATTGAAAACTGAAACATTGACAAATGGAACATTGACAACTGAAACATTGATAACTGAAACATTGACAACTGAAACATTGATAACCGAAACATTGATAACTGAAACATTGACAACTGAAACACTGACAACTCAAACATTGACAAATGAAGCATTGACAACTCAAACATTGACAACTGAAACATTGACAACTGAAACATTGACAACTGAAACATTGACAACTGAAACATTGACAACTGAAACATTGACAACTGAAACATTGACAACTGAAACATTGACAACTGAAACATTGACAACTGAAACATTGACAACTGAAACATCGACCATTGAAACATTGCCAACTGAAACATTGACAACTGCGCATCACTGGCCGACCGCCTGGCTGATGTTATCGGCGAGCGCTTCCGTGAAGGTCAGCGGTGAGCATGCATCAGCTATTGATCCTGCTCCAAATGGAAAATATGCGTGCGATGCAGTCATTATTGTTTGTGACATTATTCAAAACGCGGAAAGGTCACCGAATGTCGTTGAGGATTCGGAGCATGCTAAATGCATACACTGACGGAGGGACGCTTCTGGTCGAGGGGAGGGGAGGCTCTTGTCCAAGGATAACTGCCACATTTTCTGAAGTTGCATTACTCGGGCTGCTGAAAAGAGCTCTGACCTACCGTGCTGATGTATGTGTGTGCATGTTCATGCCAAAACCCATAAAAGTGTGCATGTGTTCAAGTGTGCAGGGGTGCATCTCCAAAGACCCATGACGTGAAATTTGTCCATTGGATACTGCAGCTTCACGTTATGGCTTTTTTGTAGGTGATAATACTTGATAGACCAAACCGAAGTATTTTACTCACAGGCATAGGTGTAGGGTTCTGCAAATTATTGGGAGGGCACAATACATGAAGGCAATGGGAGGACCCAAATGGATTGGGGAAGGGATGTTGTTTTACATACCATTGAGGGGGAAGTTCCCCCTCAACGTTGGCTTTGCCTCCCCCAATAATTTCATCCTTTAACATGGGTCCCTATGGAGTGTGCCCCCCCCCCCATCCATTTGGGCCTGCCCATTGCCTTCATGTATGCTCCCCCAAATAATCTTCAGAAATCAGCACCCTTGGATTGGAGGCATACCACATAGGGTCCCATGTTAAAAGCTGACATTATTGGGGGAGGGGAAAAGCCAACATTGGGGGGGCAGTGCTCTCCCAAACGCATACAAAGCTACACCCCTTCTCACATGACTAGGATTTATGACATAATTACATCAATACGGTTCAATGGTGCGACAATTTTTTAAACTTCCTTCTCGTGCTGACGTCACAGCTGCGGAGTCGGGGAAGGGCGACGTGCGCAACGCATGGGAAAGCTTAGGTCCAGTGTTTCTATGTAGTTTTTTTTCCAAGCGACCCGCGTCATGGAAGATGGGATGAGGGTTCGTGCATGTGAAGCTTTATCAGTGCTTATGATAATGTGTGGTCTGGAAGGGTAAGCAACCTTGCATGGTGGTGCAGTGGTGGACTTTTCTTTCAAATCCTGGGGTGTGGTTGCTTGTACATATACCAGTTCTTTGTGCAATATTTTGGAATAAAATCAGTAGAAATATTATATCCAGGGTTGGCTGTGGCTGTGACCAGATGTTCTGCGACGGGTTTACGTTAGAGGAGGGACAGGCACATTCGGTGTTAGATTTATTCAAATATCCCATCCCATATATTCGCATTCAATACCAATATTCGCAATCTGGAATGCTAAAGTGGACTTGCATAACATATTTATCTCCCAAAACGAGAACCAGTTGGTCTGATGGACAAGATAGTAATAATTGGTCTTCATAGCACTATTTTCAATCCGAAGTTTTATAGACAAAAAGCAATCTTCACGCTACGGAGAGGGCCCGAGCCTCCAACCCGTCACCCCTTGCCACCTCGTATGACCTGTCTAGCAGTAGTATATGACAGGGGCGGATACAGACATTTTTGTGAGGGAACACGCATCTGGAGGGGCGTCATTTCCTCGGAGGGACGTCACTGCGAAAGCCCCTGGAGAGGCGCCTACGGCTAAAAATTCATTGAGCGAGGTAGTGAGGGGTGGGGGTGGCAGTGGGAGTGGGAGTGGGGGTGGAGGGCGCACTCAAGCACACTGAAGGGACACCTTTTCCAAAGGGGTGCTTCTGGCTTACACATTCGGTTAGAGGGGATGGGCACACTCGAGCCTTTTCGGAATGGCGCCCTTTACCGGTCACAGGGTCGCCACTTTTACATGGGGGGAGGGGGGCACGATCTCAGTTTCCCCTCTGTACACGCCCCTGGTATATACTTGGTTGTCACAGTAAGCGGTACGATTAGAAACAATGAGCGAACCGTTCCGGAATACAGCAACACTGAACAACCTGATCTTTTCGAGCTTCGGGAGATTGAGGAATACCGCTTCTGGCCTACTATATCTTGTATTCTTATTGTTTGGAACACAATAAGGATTCAAGGATGCACACTGCTTTTTTAAGGCACCATTCCTTGACTATCGAATACGAGCCAAGCATGAATCAACTCGGTAGCCTTCTTTTCAATTCAATTGCCAAGATTCAATTCAAGCTTCAATTCAAACAAGATTCAATTGCCGATAGCCGAGCATCGCTAAACTTCTCATCTACAATGTCACAGATATGTCGACCGCCTACAACGTTATGAGTTCGTATGTGAGTTTTTAATAGTTTCACACATTTCGGGGATTCAAGAAACTAAATAAATATCGCAATCGCCCATTAAAAAGAATAGCGAAACTTCCCAGGAACATGGCCTTAGATGAGACAAACTTTGTCCATTATCGAGACATGTATTGGTTGTCCCGCATAGCCTTCCCTGGTGGGGCCGGCTAGAAAATCCATCTTCACCGGGCCTGGGGGATTGAAAGCCCCCACACTAACTTCCGATCTCCATAAGCTAGGCTAAAATACAAAATACGGCTGAAAAATCCGATCATGAAGAAGCCGAGTCATACCACACATTTTATTTTTTACCGAGGACACCAGAGGACACCAGTGGTCCAGAGGACACCAGTGGTCCAGAAGACACCAGTGGTCATGTGAGGACACCAGTGGTCATGTGAGGACACCAGTGGTCCAGAGGACACCAGTGGTCCAGAGGACACCAGTGGTCCAGAGGGCACCAGTGGTCCAGAGGACACCAGTGGTCCAGAGGACACCAGTGGTCCAGAGGACACCAGTGGTCCAGAGGACACCAGTGGTCCAGAGGACACCAGTGGTCCAGAGGACACCAGTGGTCATGTGAGGACACCAGTGGTCATGTGAGGACACCAGTGGTCATGTGAGGACACCAGTGGTCATGTGAGGACAACAGTGGTCATGTGAGGACACCAGTGGTCATGTGAGGTCAACATAAGCCTCTCGACATAAGTCGCTGGTATATTGGTGATTTTTCGGGGCCCCGACAAGAGTTTTCTGGGCCCGACGTGATTTTTCTGGACCTCTTCCAAATTCTTCGAAGCCGAAGTCGCTTCTTTTGATTCGGGAGTGATTTTTGGTGGCCCGCTCGATTTTTCGTAACCCGGTTCAATATTTTTGGACCCTGGCGCAATTATTTGGGCCATGAGGCTATTTTGTCTAAGCTCTGGCACATTTTGTTCGGGCTCTACGAAATTGTTTAGCCCTTACGCCATTTTTAAACCCCGGCAGAGGGTGCTTGACCACAGCTCGATTCTGGGGCTCCGGAGCGATTTTATGGAATCTTTTAATTTTTCGGAGCCAGAAGCGCTTTTCGGTGTTTTCGTGGCCCTTGCTTTATATGTCGGACCCTCGGCGTGATATTGTTGGGCCTTCGCGCGACTTTTGTGGACACAGCACGATTTTATTCGGGGATCAGGGACGTTTTGGTAGCCATACGTGATTTTTTAGGATCTGTGGTATGATCTGAGTTCCGGGCGCAATCTATTTAGTGATAGATACTTAGTGCATTTACCTCTTTATGCATGCATTCTAGCGCACAATACCGCCACTGAAGATGCAGATCACTACCTAATTACTCTTCGGAGTGCATACATTAATTTTCCTCAGTCATTGATTTATTGGTGACAAGAAATATTACATAGATGCACAGAAAAACAATGCATTAGCAAGCTTGGCAATGATGTAAAGGTGCAGCATGACAACCAAGGTTAAACATTGTATTGACACACTGGGTATGCTAGAACTGCGATATGTCAACCAAAAATGTAAAATCAGTGTGCTACAGAACATACCAATTTGTGTCACAACACACTTCAGTGGCTAAAACCGAATGTAGATAAAATGCCAAAGATGCCAGAACAAGCTGAGATTGCTAAAACCATAACATGACAATAAAGCTGCCAAAATTGCAGTGTAACATCATGAGTACAGGGATGAAACAAAAGTAGACCGGTCCTGGATCTTTGCCATCTAGAGCATTGTACTCCCCAAAAGGAAAAACATCCTCATTTTCTAGTTTGAAGGTTGGATGGTGCCACATTCACAAAGAGTGCTGACTTACTATTTGGCAGAATGTCCACAGCTCCCTTGGAATCTAGGATTCAAAAACATACATGAAACACCAAATGATGACGTCCAAAATGACACAAGGCAACAGGAGAAGCAAGCTTGTATTAAGATGTGGAATTATGGAAATAAATGTGGAGAGAAAGTTGAACGAGTCAAATAACACATAAATAGCCATCCATGAATTATGCTTTCAGAAAGGGCAAGGGTCTGCCAGATATCTATCCTCTCATCACGGGCAGTCCCAGGCAACCACAAAGTGCCATCAAAGTCAATAAGCAATGACCTGTATCCATTTTGTTTAACTCCATGGACTTCAGACATGGATATTATTGTGCTTTAAGGTATTCCTGAAACAACTCTTATACACATTTTCCTCCATGAAGCAAACAAAGGGGCAGTATTGGTTTGGTTTGGTTAGGTTAAGTTCTTCTTTTAATTTCGAAAAATCAGAATTGCTTTGAGACTAAGCAAGTTAATTTTAAACTTTACATTTTTGTTAAAACACAGTTGGTTGGGTTAGGTTAGGTTTTTAAGTGCAATTTTTTAACAGAAAAAATAGCTTGAAAATGTTCTTTTGAACGTTTTCTTCCATTGAATGATATGCTAGGTTAGGTTAGGATATGCCACATTTTAAAACATTATTTTGTATGCCAAATTACCCAACTCCAAGTCTATTTTTGGTGTTATCTTGCTGCCAACTGAAAAGCATGCATTTGTAAAAGAAACGAGTGGTCACTTCATGTTAACCACATTCATAAATATTGCATTACAAAAAGGAATTCCAAGAATTCAAAAATTAACTTGAAGTACAAATTTACCCACCAATGTCCCTAGGTGTTTCTGAATGCCCCTTCCAAATGCATTCTATTTCTTTTCAGTTTTCTGTGCTAGCAGTTCAGGTTCCAAGAGCTGTCATATCTTTGGAATCTGGGAAATTTCCATCCTTCCAAAAACTGAGCCTTGGACATAAACCATGCAACACAGATGACCCACAATGGCATGATGTGATGGATATTTATTGGAAGAATTGCATGATTGACGTGAGTTAAATTATGTAAGAAAACAATAGTTTGATTGATATCTTGGAATCATGGAATTGGGAAGAATGTTTTTACATAATCAGCCATAAACTTGAACATAATAATTTACTTGGTGTTTGTGATATTCGAGACTGCATTTTGAATATTTCAGTCGGTTTTAACATTTTTATGACATAGCAATAAGCTTTAACTATGTCAACACATGCATGGCTTAACTATCGCTAGAGAAGGAGGTTATGGTTTTCATGACAAGATAATGTTCTGGATGTTGGAAATCCTCGATAAAGCTGTTTTCCTAGCCATGACCAGGACTCCAATGAACCTTAAAGTTTCTTGCTACTTACAATTAGGTACATGACGCATAATTAAAGATGAACGCACGCTTCCAATCCCTGTTCCTCCATCCCATCCGTTGGCGGTTGACAAGGAGAAAATCACGAATGGCGCAGCCGCGTCATAACTGTATTGGCTCATAATTATTGATAAATGTTTTGAATAATTTTGTGTTGAGAAATGGGTGAACCAGGTTTTTTTGGGGGGGGGTATTTATACCTTACACCAATAAATCACATTTACGTTTGCATATTTAGGTCAGAATTCCTCGTTTCACATTCCCATCATCGAACATCAATTTATAAAGTTATGTACACCACTTGGCCATGCTTTCGATCCCTATCGATGCTTTTGTGTCATAGTGCGAAACTGAAGCCATGTGCATAGAGTCATAGGAAACTCAATTAATACAAATTTTGGTATTAATTAATTAATTTTTTGTTTTTGGCGCGACTTTGTTTGGAGATTTAGTGTGTTCGTCGGGGTTACAGTGCGATTTTTGGACGGATTTGACTTTTTTTTCGGGAAGTGCTGCCAACAAGGATATGAATGGTTCCCTCAACCTTACCACAGACCACAACCTAACCAGAGACCGTCCCAGTCTCCGAAAGACCCAGTAAAGTAAAATATGATGTTCATGATCATGGCAGAAGTGATCTCAATTTATTGCGAGCGCTACGAGCCAGAGTTTACGAGTACTCGAAGTGGCACAGGATGTACGACAGCTGACAAGGGTGTCATGAAAACACTTTAATCTACGATGACAACCAGGAGTGGAGTTTTCTGCACCTTTGATGGAGCTTGGGCCCCACCATATTTGGCTCGGCCCTACCAACGTCTTGCTCTTTTAACATGGAACCTTATGGGGTGGGCTCCTTCAATCAATTGGTAGCACTAATTGCCCCCAGGCATTGGACCCCACCAATAATTCTCAAACTTTTCACCCACCATGGCGACAACAGCAGTAGTCCATGATGTCAACATCGACGAGGGTTGAGGGGGCACTGCCCTCCAAACTTTCAAGTTGGAAGACAATTTCCTCCACTGCCACCACAGTATTGAAATTGATGTATGGAATCCACAGTATGGAAACCCATGGAAATCGGTAAGATGTTCTTGGCTTCCGCCAGGGGGCCTGAGCCCACCCTGCTCGCGCAAGGGGAACTCCCTGCCCCAAAACCTTGCAGGTTCCGCCGCCAGTGTATGCATATATCCGTGGGGAGAGCTATACAGCACAGTACAATGGTCGGCATCGGGGATGCTTCTAGTATTGGCAATATGTAGTATTCCATTTCCATGACCTATTTTAAGGTTTTCCTCTTAACTTTATAGTATTCATGGAATTCAAACTGTTCAAGCATCCCATAAACGCATGTTGGATACTGAAAAACACGCGTGCGTGCGTGCGTGCGTGCGTGCGTGCGTGCGTGCGTGCGTGCGTGCGTGCGTGCGTGCGTGCGTGCGTGCGTGCGTGCGTGCGTGCGTGCGTGCGTGCGTGCGTGCGTGCGTGCGTGCGTGCGTGCGTGCGTGCGTGCGTGCGTGCGTGCGTGCGTGCGTGCGTGCGTGCGTGCGTGCGTGCGTGCGTGCGTGCGTGCGTGCGTGCGTGCGTGCGTGCGTGCGTGCGTGCGTGCGTGCGTGCGTGCGTGCGTGCGTGCGTGCGTGCGTGCGTGCGTGCGTGCGTGCGTGCGTGCGTGCGTGCGTGCGTGCGTGCGTGCGTGCGTGCGTGCGTGCGTGCGTGCGTGCGTGCGTGCGTGCGTGCGTGCGTGCGTGCGTGCGTGCGTGCGTGCGTGCGTGCGTGCGTGCGTGCGTGCGTGCGTGCGTGCGTGCGTGCGTGCGTGCGTGCGTGCGTGCGTGCGTGCGTGCGTGCGTGCGTGCGTGCGTGCGTGCGTGCGTGCGTGCGTGCGTGCGTGCGTGCGTGCGTGCGTGCGTGCGTGCGTGCGTGCGTGCGTGCGTGCGTGCGTGCGTGCGTGCGTGCGTGCGTGCGTGCGTGCGTGCGTGCGTGCGTGCGTGCGTGCGTGCGTGCGTGCGTGCGTGCGTGCGTGCGTGCGTGCGTGCGTGCGTGCGTGCGTGCGTGCGTGCGTGCGTGCGTGCGTGCGTGCGTGCGTGCGTGCGTGCGTGCGTGCGTGCGTGCGTGCGTGCGTGCGTGCGTGCGTGCGTGCGTGCGTGCGTGCGTGCGTGCGTGCGTGCGTGCGTGCGTGCGTGCGTGCGTGCGTGCGTGCGTGCGTGCGTGCGTGCGTGCGTGCGTGCGTGCGTGCGTGCGTGCGTGCGTGCGTGCGTGCGTGCGTGCGTGCGTGCGTGCGTGCGTGCGTGCGTGCGTGCGTGCGTGCGTGCGTGCGTGCGTGCGTGCGTGCGTGCGTGCGTGCGTGCGTGCGTGCGTGCGTGCGTGCGTGCGTGCGTGCGTGCGTGCGTGCGTGCGTGCGTGCGTGCGTGCGTGCGTGCGTGCGTGCGTGCGTGCGTGCGTGCGTGCGTGCGTGCGTGCGTGCGTGCGTGCGTGCGTGCGTGCGTGCGTGCGTGCGTGCGTGCGTGCGTGCGTGCGTGCGTGCGTGCGTGCGTGCGTGCGTGCGTGCGTGCGTGCGTGCGTGCGTGCGTGCGTGCGTGCGTGCGTGCGTGCGTGCGTGCGTGCGTGCGTGCGTGCGTGCGTGCGTGCGTGCGTGCGTGCGTGCGTGCGTGCGTGCGTGCGTGCGTGCGTGCGTGCGTGCGTGCGTGCGTGCGTGCGTGCGTGCGTGCGTGCGTGCGTGCGTGCGTGCGTGCGTGCGTGCGTGCGTGCGTGCGTGCGTGCGTGCGTGCGTGCGTGCGTGCGTGCGTGCGTGCGTGCGCGTGCGCGTGCGCGTGTGCGTGCGCGTGCGCGCGCGCGTGCGTGCGTGCGTGCGTGAAAGGTGGAAATATATCGTGCACGGGCTCTAATATAGAGGCAGCAATTGGTGCATTTCAGTTTTGTGGCTAGTCAAGCCACAAATCCAAGAGGATATTCTTGAAACGTATTTAATTGTGAGAATAGGGAGCATGCTTCCTCCTGGCAGCTGTACAGCTGCTTTTCACAGTTGGCCTGGTGCTCTCTCCCTTTTCAAAACATGGAGTATGTTTTTTCTTCTGCACTTTATGCTTTACATTATGACACCTACCGGGGACCTTGATTTCCTCTGTCGTCGTCGACCTCTTTCAGCACGCCAGCAGCCACAATTTGAGGTCGCAGTGTGTCTCGCGAACCCTGGACTCCGATTCGCTCGCAGGACTCCTGTCAGCTACGAGTTGAAGTGACTCCCAAGGAGACGGGCACAATGTCGTTCCTGTTCGGCGTCTCGGCCTTCACCAAGTTCATCCGCCGTGAGGATATCACCGCCGTGGTCGCCGGCATCCCGAAGGTCTTCACGCTCGTGAACCAAGCAGGTGTGTATTTGCATGCCGGCCTGGTGCTGAACTGTCCCGCTTGTATGTACAACACGTAACAATCACCACCTTATGGCAGTGACGGTCTTCGGACAAATCCGTCCGAACCTGCATCCGCCGAACCCCACCCTTCTTTGGAAGACTGCGTCCACATTCAAACGATGGAAAATAAGCAGTTCGTTGCGGTTTTATAACTGTGTCAGTATTAGAGAGATAAATAATACATCTCATAAGGTGGAGTTACGCATTGTTATACAATACGTGTACGGTAAGCAATGTATGCTCCTGCAAACATTGCTCCAGCATGCTAAGCAACATGTCATCAACAGAGGTGTGCTTAATCAATACGCAATGCAGTATGTTCCGTATTATACGGCGAATCCCTCAGTGTTAATAAGATGTCTAATAGGCAGTGGTCGCGCGCCCAGTAAGGCACATTAGGCACTGCCTAACCTGGTTTTAGCGACAAGGCATTTTGAAGACTCATTATTCTTCTCAGTGGCCAACTCAAAGATGCATGTATCAATGGAATACATATGTAAATTTGGAGGATACATAGCGTATCCAGTTTGGCACCTGGCAGTAATCAGACGTAGTGAGTGGAAGTATCTTCAGCACCTCCTCAAGAGAATCCCCGGTGAAGCCTGTGAACCGGCGTTTCATCCTTCGTGGCACAAAATTCCCCAATGACTCCTCTCAATCAGCACCTCATCCTTCCAGTCACGAAATTATGGAAAGGGCCTTGAATTGACACCTCCACCAGACTGTGGAGACAGATTCCTAGTGATGCCGATTAAGTGATCCTTAATTGACCCCCCCCCCCCCAGCGCGAGTTACTCTCCGATGACGTCACTGAATCGACTCTCGAACTCCACCAAGCTTCGGAGCTTCGGTGCACACGGCTGGCGCATGTCGCAGTCAGCTGGCTAAGTTTCTGATATAAGACAGAATTAGTTTTGTTACAAATACATCGTTCATAAATGGAATAATCATGTTGGAAATGATATCAACGAATGCAAAATATTGCCCTACCAACTCCAATGTTGAGTTGTGACCAGGAAGTTGAGTGTGAAGAGTTCGGTGTACATCACATCCGTTCGCTCCGTCCCCACACACTTACTCAACGGATACTTCATCGTGCAATGCAGCGAAGGCTATCAGTTATCTAATTCAGTCTCATTTTTCCAAAGTGAACTCGAAGTTCTCCTTACGCACACAGACACAATCGTTTGCTTAGAACGATATACCTCTCGGAGGAGCCCCGCAAAACCCAAGTCTAAACTAGATGCTTTTTACTAGACACTAAGTCAGATGCACGATTTTGTTGACTTCGGACCAAATGAAGAGCGTTTCAGTTTACTTTCGGTTGTATTATGTTTGTTCATTATATTGAATTCTGGCTTAGAAAACCAGATTGATAAAATAAGCGGTTTCATATGCTTTCAAAGATATCTTAGCCACATATTCTCACAAGAAAACACATCCAGTGCATTCTGGTATTTGCTATCATTGTTTTAATTTCATTCGTTTATTTATGGCATGCAGGAGGCGTAATTCAAAGCACGGACTTTCGTTGGCCGAGTGCATTAAATCTGGAGGAAAAGGGCAATCTACTTGTGTTTCTAGCCAGCGAGGTAAGGAAGCTGCAACAAGGTTTTCTTGTGTTTGCATACATTTGTATGGGCAATTGGTAAGCCAGGCTAGAAGTGGAGACAACTTGCTCCAGGTAGGTGCTATACGATTGATTGGTTGGAGTGCTGAAGCTAGAAGACTCATTAACGTGAAATTAAAGCCCTTCAATACCAGATAAACTAGGTCCATATGCTTTAATGTCATCAGGTATTTGAGTTACATTTGAGTTACATTTGAGGTTATTTTCACCACAAAAAGTGGCACATGACGCCATCTCCATGCATGGGTAGCCAATGTTTACGTTGCCGACCCTGGAAAGCTGCCGCTGACAGAGTTGCCGCTGTCCGCGACCCACAGAGACGTTCGGGGACTAACCTGGGAGGGGGGGGGATGCGGGGGAGACTAACCTGTTCGCGATCCGGAGTCTGACGATGGGCGACATCTCGCTGGAATCGGTCCGCGACCATCTGGGTGGCCAGTGCGGCACAGTCTACCTGCTGGCGGCGCTCGACAACGGCACCCACTTCCTCGACTCCAAGGCGCTGCCGGCCACGCTGCAGTGTCCCGACGAGAGAGGTACGGTGGCAGGCGGCCGAGCGGCCCGTCCCGTGGGCCATCAGCTGCGCTCCCCGCACGCCATAGGTGCATGTAGATGCGTGCTCAGCTGTCATAGGTCATGGGTTCGCCGCACACCATAGGTACGTATGGATGCGTGCACAGAGCTGTCACTGCACCACAGGGCGTTGGATTACTTTCTTACTACAAGTAAGAAAGAAAAGGTGGAAAACGCCAGCTGCATATCGGAATCTCAGCTACAAGCCACTTCATGGCAATGACTGAAGCTGTTGAAAGGCATCCGTGCATGATTTAATAGAATTGATCCACAGAGCGATAAATATCAGCCTGACTCAACCACTGCCAATCAAATGCTTCACATTGCAGACAACACTGGGAACACAGTTTTTGTTGCATTGATACCATCACTTGTTCTTACCTAATTTGAGTGTGCTGAATTCAAGTCTGAAGCTAGTTGTACCCTGCAAGCTCTATATTTTTTTGCAATTTAACATTTTCATGTTCGCATAGTTGCATCAAAATATGCATTAAAGTTTGAGAAAGGCAAAAACATTTATATATTAACATATATTTCGACATAAACATGATAGGTGATTCAGAGCAATTGATAGGGATGGAATGCAAAGATCAAACAGGCCACATTTGGCAAGAATTTGCGCTTGTAGCTCTTGCGTTTGTGGACATCCTCATGGCAATCTCGTTTGATGCTCCAGCAGTAGTCTCCCATCACATGTTTGTCCCATCGCCCTTGATAGCGCTCTTCCATCGTCCTGAGGTCTTGATGGAAGCGCTCTTCCTGTTCATCACTGACAACCCCAAGGTTTTCGGGAAATTGATCAAGGTGACTATTCAGGAAATGGAGTTTGACACTCATGTTGCACCCAAGATCGCGAAATGCCAACAGCATTCTAGTAACGAGAACCTCATAGTTATCTGCCTTTTTGTTACCAAGAAAGTTTTGTAGAACTGCCACGAAAGACAGCCATGCTACCTTCTCCTTGTCATTCACCTTCCTGACAAATTCCTCATCACGTACAAGGGCACGAATTTGTGGTCCATCAAACACACCTGCTTTGATCTTTTCGAAAGACAAAGCAGGAAAAGCAGAAACTATATATTGGAAACGTTCACCAACACTGCTTTATGCCTTCACGAGCTGTTTCATCAAGCCGAGCTTGATATGGAGTGGGGGGAAAATGATCTTCTCTCAGCTGACGATTGGGTCATTCACAATGTTCGGCATGCCTGCTTCCAGAGTTTCACGGATGGGCCACTCCTTCCGAGTCAAGTGTTTCTCTCGAGCTCGGCTGTCCCACATGCAGATAAAGCATGGAAACCTCGTGAAGCCTTTCTGTTGACCAAGGAGCAAGTTGATCATTTTCAGGTCCACACAGATGATCCAGTTGTGTTCGTGATATTTGAGCAAGTCAACGACAATTTGATGTCATTAAGTTATTCTCGCAAATGCACTGAGTGACCAACCGGAACCGCTCCATAAATATTGTCATTGTGCAAGAGAAGACACTTGAGGATGCGCTTAGAGCTATCAAAGAAATGGTTGCCATTCTGTTGCACTATACGAGGTAACACCCAATTGCCTAAGAATACCTGGCATATCGTGGCAGTATGTAAACTGCTTGTCTTCTGAAAAAAAAGTCTACAGATATCTGGTCCGACTTTTGGAAATATGAAACTTTTGCAGATCGGTCAAGCATATTTTTTTTCTTACAGCCTGGAGGCTAAAATCTCAGCTGCTTTCTTGGAGAGCCCCAAATCGCGCACTGAGTCAGTCAATTCTGGTTAGCTAAACTGCTGAGGAGGCTGATGACTGTGTGATACCAGATGAGGAGGCTTCGGATTCTGAAACCCGAATCTGATTCTGAAACAATTTTTTGAAGCTCGTTATCACAACCCTCGTCACTTTCCTGATCATGTTACTCCGCCTTTATCTTCAGATGTGGCAATACCATTAAAAACTGGAACCGTGAGTTCATCAGAGTGCGGAGTATGCCGAAGTGCTGAAGGAATACTGGGATAGGAGATCTTATACCGGTTTTTCTTGCCGACACCCTTCATGTTGACTAGGAAAAAATAGCAGTCAGTTGTGTGGTATTTAGGTTCTCGCCAAACCATATGAACTCCAAAAGGCAGACCCTTTCGTTTTCATTCTGTCCAGTCACGAAGAATTTCCTCACAATTATGACACACAATAGGAGCCCATTTCTTGTCTTGGTCGCCAAGGGGAACTTCAAAATAGGCTTTAAAGGTACGCCTCGCAAACGATGTTATATTGCGCCTTTGACGAAGAAGTGTGTTGTAGTCGGATACATAACATAATTCATCAGGATTTCTTTACACATTTATATCTACTTGAAGAAGCCGTGCTCAGATTTTGAACAAAGAAAACCAGGTGTTATTTTTTTTGCAAATTAAATAAATCTCTAGAATCAAAAATTAACAATAAAGATAAAGAAAATTTATCTTTGTTATAAATTGGCATAATTAGTCTAAGGTTAGGTCAGGTTAGGTTAGGTTAGGGTAGGGTAGAGTTAAGCATAGTTCTCAAGCTATCCCTAGTGTAAATAGCAATGGGTGCTCTTTTTTGCGAAAATCACAAGTTTTAAATTGCATGAAAAGTAGAGCATGTAGAGGAAGACCGATTTCAGATTTGAAATTAGCGTTGAAAAAAATACATAGAATCAGTTGAAAAATGTAATGCAACAGAAAATAAAAAAACTTGTTCCCGAGCGCAATCGATATTCCCGCACGTCCAGGTCTTGATCTTCACTCCACCACTTCAAGGGTTCAAGACTTAAACACGCATAGGCAAAGCAACAGTTTATGGGAGAGGAAGTAGGAGCGGGATAAGTGGCCGTCTAAATTGGTGCAATATTAGGGATAGCCATATGACGATGCATGGAACGGTACAACCCAAATGGCTTAACTTCAAAACCGAAATAACTCTTACTTCGCTTGGGCTAAGCCACGGCTAAACACCAATGATAGGACTCACCTATTTCCTAGTGCGTGCATCACAGTTTCTTAAATAATGTATGTCCGGCTGCT